>WURS02435447.1:0-15416 GCA_011762765.2 Rhinocypha anisoptera | reverse complement strand
TATTGAATTCAGCAAGCACACACATCATCATCTCTTCACTTTCTTCTGTTAGTAATTAAATAGCAATATCCCCTTCCACCCACACCGCTCCCTCCTCCATTGTTCGCCGCGATACATAATTATAGCCTCCCCATTTCCGTGGAGGGCGAGGAAGGATGCGGGACGAGACTCGTGCGGACCGTGCCCCCCGTACTCTGGGACGTTCAGCGAACGTGAATTATCCTTATTTCTACGCAGTGCACACTTGCGCGCACACCTCATGGGGTAGAGAGGGGGTGGGGGCGGGACACCGCTCGAGGGAGTGTGACACACTCTCGAGTCTCTGGAGACGGCGACGAATGGGGTCAGCCCCTTCGCCGACGGCGGCGTGAGTGAAACAACGTTTTTTTTCCAAGTGGATTGCTTGGTGGGCACTTTGGATTTGGCGAAATCCCGGCAGTGGTTAAAGGAATCTCTTCGAGAAGACGATCGATATACCCAATTGATTTCCTTTTAACTGAAAAAAAGGGTCGAGTACATTTTTATTCTTTCCCCGATGTGGACGACGCCTAGGCAGTAGCATTTTTGCATTCAGGGTGTGTCCAGGGTCATTTAAAAATCACTTAAATCGAAGAAAAATCCAATATAGATACAGTAATTGGAGCTCGATAAACATTATTATGATGATAAACATGACATTATTGAGTAAAAGGTTGATGCAAATTTCCACAAAATAACTTGTTTGTGGAAATTTGCATCGACCTTTTACTCAACATGTTAAAATTCCACCACATCACGCCTGGAACTTCGATCTTTGACCATTACATTATATGGGCCGGTGGGAATGTCTCTTTGAAAATCACCGCAGGAATAAGATGCTGTTGAAAAATGTATCTCTGCACATTCAAAGTTTGTCTGCTAACTCCAAAATTGGAAACGAAAACGATACGTGGCCCTAATAAACGTTGATCTGGCTTCTCCTACACCGTGCGGACAAAATGATAAATAAATCAGTAAAATTTTTATTTTCATGCTAAATTTTCTACAGCAAATATAAAACATATCGATAAGCCAATCATAATTATAACATGGCGGTCTTCCAAATGGGTATTTAATATCCACCTTAAAATTACTTATTTTACTACGAATTCATATTTAATTCCAAAAATAACAATTAAAAGCATTACAATTTATGTACACAGACTTCATAAGTCACAAAAAGATGGTAAACAGACGTTACATTCACAATTACTGCTTCTCGTTATCTTCAAATGATCTAGCCTCAATGTTAGCCGAACGAGAGATAAATCTCCTTAAAAAAAGTGTGGAGTCCAATTTATATTGTTCTAGATTTGTGAAATTGTTTGTATGGGAATTCTTAAAAAAAAACAAACAAAATTTTTCCCACAATATTCGGATTACTTCAGGGTTCAATTATTTATGACTGATGAACCGCAGACTCTCCGCGAGTAAACTGTCAGAACCAAAAGAATAATTTTTACTAAGAAACTAGTTCATCAAGTTGAAATCACTGGCAAGTGCTCAGATTATTTTTTCTGATAATTTGTTTTATATGAAATGTAAACGTTATGCAGGGGATATAAGAATAAATAACCTAAGGACATGTCATATTATTACGTGTAATTCTGATTTACTGACAACTAAAACAATTTGTGATTTTTCAGTAGCCAAGTACCTTTTACACTTAACAACAAATACCTTTTATGCATATATGGATTTAATGAACGTTTTTCAAGTCTCAATCATTTTTCTATCAAAAGCTCATCTTTCAACTCCCCCTTTGGGCACTAAAATTTGTCAATTGTATTTCATAATCCCTTAACGTGGTATTCAAAGTATCGGAAAGTGATTTTTATGGATGAATAAGTACGGAGAAAATGAGATTTCGAAAAAAAAATGAAAGCAATACTGTGTGGGACTTCAAAGGACGCGTAGGGGATTCGAAAATAACTCAAAATCTTCCGAGAATAAATTTTCTTTCAAATTAAATGTTCCGGTCGCCGATGAGAACACAAAAAACGCAAAGTATGCGCCTTTCCATTAAAGGAAGGATTAATTTTCCCCGTGCCCAATCGCAGCACCCGAGGGAGTTCGTAGCCCGAGCACTCATTCGGTTGATTAAATTGTCTTTTCAGTCAAATCCGAAACAGACCACAACGGAGCAGCCCCGTATTGTCTGACCCACCTGAATTACAAATATAGCCGAAAATCCATTTCCAAGAGATTAAAAAATAAAAAGAGATTCGATGAAGGTTTGTAGAGGAGATGGAGGTTGAATGAATCCCCATGGAGACGCATTAAGTCAGATGAATAGCTCTGCCTATAATTCGAGGAAGAAGAGATTGTAATCGAAGTTTACCGAATGAGAAGTGGCATTTTTACCTATAAATGTAAATAAAACAGGCAGAATTGATGTCAAGGATTGTCTTTATCCTGACGTAATGGCGGATTAATCATATCTAACAAAGGAAAGCGATTTCATGTACACATTCGTAATTAACAAGGATACATCCATGATTTAAAAACTATATTTCTTTACCAATAAATGATCGTTATTTTTAGTTGCAGACACCTTTAGGATGATGGTATGTTAAATCCTTACACAGCATAGGCTATCTCAGAGTTTATCACCTCGAAACTATGAAACACGCTAAGTAGATCTTACCTTACCTTCCTATTGCCTAAAGCCTGGTTCTTATAACAACTTTATGTATTAGGGCGGACAAACACTGACATACAAAAATACGGTACTCTCTATAGTCATAGTTTGACTAGGAGGAAAATGTGATATGAAATAAATATTTTTAGGTTTCACTGACGTATATCGATTAGTCTGGGATTAAATACAAAATGTGCCATTTGTACCTGCGTTATAAAATATCAAAATAAAATTATTAAATTTCAAATACTGACCTATTTTTATACCTAATATAGACTATACAGGCACTTTAATTTAATTAGTACGTTATGCTCATTAAGGATTACTTCATGTTTGGAGTAGAAACGCAAGTTGTGAAGACTGCATATTTCGGGAT
This sequence comes from Rhinocypha anisoptera, assembly GCA_011762765.2. Taxonomy (NCBI): domain Eukaryota; kingdom Metazoa; phylum Arthropoda; class Insecta; order Odonata; family Chlorocyphidae; genus Rhinocypha; species Rhinocypha anisoptera. Next base: position 12,381 of record WURS02435447.1, on the reverse strand, counting down.
TCACAGCGTTTGTTGCCTTATACTGACAACATTTTCGCCAAGCTTAGCGTCTTCTGGTCGGTTTCAAATTAACACAAAAACCCAGCAACCAATAAAATATCGGGCTACGGAGAGCATGGAAATCCATAGCGACTTGTGTCCTTTCCCGGAGTTAAGTGCTCAGCAGGTTACCGAAAGAATAGCAGCATATTGCCACCCCTTAAAAATATGTGGATTCAACTGTCATTCGAACCAATGGAATTAGGAATTCCTACCAACAGATAGATGCCTCCCTAGGACTTAAAAATTCATTAGTTTTAGTATTTTTATAATGTTATACGCTGAAACTCAGTGCTTCCTACCCTCAAAGCAATTTTATATCTTATTTATGGAATCTTGAATTGTTGCATCTGCAGTGTTTTTCCCATGATTAGTGTTCTATTGTGACAGGAGAATATTATTTAAATAGATCTATGGGCGAAAGTATACTTTACTCAACCTCCCATTGTATTCTCATCAACCTAAAAAATGCGAAATCAAAGTATACCCCTTTTTGTGAGCAGGTAACAGGTACTATACCAATATTAATTGAGTTTTTTTTCATTGCTTATTTTTCTAGTATATTTTCATTTATTTAATTGATGTACCTCCAATCGGTCTCTAACGCTTTTCAATGATCATACGACGTCATAGGCAATACTTCCTCATGCCTGAAAAGTATTGGCCGATTATTTAGCCCAAAATCGGAAATTTAAAATGTCTTCATTGGATTTCAACTGCTAAAAACATATTCATAATTATATCTACCTATTGAATTATGTACCTCTCCTTTTGCAAATCACATATACCTACTACTTTCATGAAGACAAGACTTTTCAGAGCATAATAAATGATAGGATGCATATAGAATACCTTTTAGGATTCATCTTATAGGTACTCAAATCATATAACACGTCGGAATGCATAGGTATATACATATATTCAACTATCCATGGATAACACAGGTGAATTTTCTTTGGAAAATTTCTTAACTCCGTCATTTATTTAGATTGAGCTACAAAACTAACGTGCGTTAATGTGTATAACAAAGGCTATTCCATGCCCGTTCCTTAAAAACCGAATAATAAGATACTATATCAGATTAAAGGATGAATGTTAGAAGCAAAGCGTAAAGGGCGGAGGGGAGCCGGAAAGCCACAATTAGCCGAAACAATGCTAAACTTCCACGTCTCTTCGGATGCACCGTAGGCGGAGACGAAGTTCTCACTGACTGAACACTAAGCTCGAAATGCGCACACTCCCCCTCCTCGGACAGCCGACCGTCAATATTCCCATCGAAGGGGCCCCATTGGGGGAGGGGAGGGGGTTTTGTTGCATAACATACACGCAGCCTCCCGACGTCGTCGCCTCGGGAGTTTCTTTCTGAAAGGGAGTGGGTGAGTAGAGGCGGGAGGATCTCGAGTAGGGAGTCAAAGAGGAGGGGAGGGAGAAGTGAAGGGGAAGAAAGGAAAGCACTGAGGAGGGCAGACGCCCACGTGTAAAGAAGCGTATGGAGATCTTTTCTACCTGGAAATAAAAATAGAAGCTAGTTTGTTTTGATTAATTTTTGTGATCTTGACGCCTTACGCTCTCCGTCAGAATGACGGCGGGCCCGCACATGTTCGGGACGCGGGAGAAATGAATAGGGAGGTGTCGATGGGAGGTTTGGGTTGGGGTGGTAGAGATGAAAGACCGCGGTGAGCCACGAGAGGACGGAAGGTGTTAGCAGTTCGACTCGCGCCTACCGCACTCGCTTCCTTTGCGATGATTAGACTAGCTCATTACAAATTGCTCTACCGATGAACCTCTCCACCATTTGTTTATATTCACAGCCAACTTTCGGCATGAAATTAAAATCGATACCTTCCACGCGTTACCTGCGAACATTCATTGATATCAGTGTATCAGAAAACTGCCTGAACTTTAAAATTAGAATTTCACACTCTTAATTCCATCAGGACAATGATCCCTTCCAATATTTAATGCTACTTATAGTCCATAAAATCAAGGTCCTAGTATATGACCGGCCTCGGTGGCGGCGGGGTAACGTCCTCGCCGGCCAACCCGGAGGTTGCGGGTTGGAATCCCGACTAGGTGGATTTTTCTATCCCCACCTAGGGCATGGATGTGTGTTTCGTCATTGTTATAAAAAATGTTATGGTGTGCCCACTTTAAATTGGCCTCTTAGTGCTGTGTATGGGCGATTTGAAAATAAATGAATATAAATAAAATAAATACCCTGGAATGGATACAGTTAAAACTTAATTCTTTCCGCTCATAATAGAAAAGTTCGGCATATTTCGTAGGCATCTTGCACCTTAAATGTTCCTAAAATCGCCATCATTGTTCCCGCATGAATGGAATGTGATATACCACTTTAAGTTCTTGCACGTAAATCATAATTTGCGCTGTAGACGCATAAACTACTACACTTCCCACGTGATTACAATATTAATGAACTGTTAAAGGTGATCGTTCATAAAAAGTATTTTTTGCGTAATAAATAATTGACTTCTATGCATGGATAATTATTTGCTGGTATGAATCTATTCCCTACCACACGTCCTTGGGATGTATTTTAGGGAAATTCGCAAATTTATCCACATTATATATTTAGTCCACAGTCAAAATCAGCTGCTTACGGGATTATTCGCCAAATATCGCTGTCAAATTACCAATCCATGTATGCACAGTAACATTACCTAAAATACATGAACTTCAGACTTCATTTGGTTAGTGTATTTGATTCAATGCTTGTAAAATGCTTACAAATAAAGTAAATAGAGTTTTCACTAAAATTAATATATATTTTTAAGAGATTCAACAACTAATGTTTAAACGTTTTCCAGGCTAGTAGGCTAAGAGAAATAACTTCTCCAATGAGATATTTCAAGTGTTATAAGAAAGATGCTTGACGTCTTAATAGAATTATATTTTTCATGCCTAATATAATAGTTTTACCACTAGTCGAAAGTTTTTTATTTCATTACTCTCAGTCTATTAGCCTATACCTCGTTTATTAATACGCTTGACACCTTGCGCTGGCTAAAATAAGTACCGGAGTGCTTTCATTTGGCATTTGAGTAAATGGTAAAACTAGATAATATAAACGTGAAGATGTTTGTTCCAATAATATTACGGACTACGAGAAAAGTTAGGGCAGTGAAAAAAGTTAAGATCTCACTGGATATGTCAACTGCTGTCCCTGGGTCGACTGTCGTGTCGATGGTTCCCCAGGAACGGCTTTTTTTTCGGTTGACAATTCGATGACTGATGAATTCCGATTTGTATTTAGGAATGATGTCGTGACAAACGGTTTGATAAGAGAGAGGCTTCGAAATTTTTTGCTTTGCGGCAAATCTCGTCTATTGTTAAGAGGGAGTTACAGAATGCGGGGAGGCGTGTGAGGTGATTGGAGGGGAGGGAGTTACCGACGGGGGCCTAGACGGGGGACGAAGCATATTCAACGTCCAATCTCTCAAAAATTCTCACTAAACCTCCATGCATGAACAAACACTCGCTTAGAGGCGATTCTACCCTTTCTCAATTCCAACCCCCCTCCACTCCTCCCACCACCGTAGCTTGCCGACTCGCGTTTGAAAGCGAATATATTCATAAAACGCAAAAAGAACGACTACGAGAAAAAACTTTTAATTTACGTTTCCCCTCTCCTCTTTTTCCTAACCCTTACCTGGCATTCCTTCCCCCCCCCCCACCCCACTCCCTCCCCTCCCCCTCGCATCTTCCCTCTACACCTGAAACACACTTTGCTGCTCTTGCCAGAGTGTTTAAAAAATTATAGTCTTCCACCCTCCGAATGTCGTCTTCATTTTCGAGACGATGGAGTGGACGTCTCCATCCCAGGTGTGATACAGGGTTCTCATTGTTGAACCGGTGTTGATTTATTCACGTGCGTATGCCGAGTTAATTACAACCTCCCATTTAGGGGAGAGAACAATGTCTTTTCAACGGAGTTTAAATCTTTCGAAGGGAATTAATCTTGATATAGATGGCGACAATTTAACGTTCACGTGAAGATTTTCCCAAACACCTCCGATAAAAAGTCTTAAAGAAATTTGGAACACAAATTACTGCTGCCGCCGCTTCAAAGCCCATGAGTGGGGCTGTAATTCAATTCAGATAGAGATAGTGAGAAACGAAGAGAGATAATGCCAAGGTGGAATTAAGTCGTGGTAAACTATACTCGGCCAAAAGGGGTTGGGACTGCTCATAAGCTTTTACCCATTAATCTTAACTGCACATGATGGGCCTCAATGGCACTTAAAAAGTTTGAAAAATTTCGGCCTTTAACGCTTGTGAATCAGAAAATACACTAAGGGCAAGGTCCGTGGCAATCTTTCGTAAATCTCGCCTCCTATTAAATATTTCCTTTTCCGCCCTGGAAGCAAATACGTACGTGACCGCCATTTTGAAAACCGTAAAATATAATGAAAATAGATTTATTTCACATTTAAACCTTGGTATTTTAAAGCATGGGATGTAATATCACAATAAATTTAAAATGAGAAGCATATTTCAACCTTTATGCAACGTGCATTGAGGAAGCACGAAGCGGAAATAAGGATTCAACTTTCAATACTCTATAATCTGTTTACTCGACATTCGATTTCCGGCTACGTCATTCATCATGTGGCATCCTGTTGATTATTCTTAATCCCCGAAAAATCAATTTGCAGAGGAAATTGATTAAACCGCCGATAGGCTTCCCTAATGGGTTTCCCCCTGAGAAGATGAGTGTTTCACAGGTGAATTAATTGGATGAGATTGCCAAGTGTGTATATCCTGTATGGTTTAAATGTGAAATTAGACACGTAAATCCACCCCTAAATTCAGTGAGAGTTGAAGTTTGTTCGTCTCTACATCAGGGTGATTGCATTTCTTGTTCTCTTCGCTCGTTTCGGTCTCTTCTAGATAAATATACTCTTGCTTTTCACATTACAGCTCAAAAAAAATTAATCACAATTTAACACAAAAGATTATTTAGAGACATTCACTAAGGAACAAAATCAATGTGCCAAAATGTCCTAGACATTCAAAAAAGAGTTAACAGTTTACACGTAAAACTGAAATGAATGACTTGATCCTATTTTCATTCTAATCTCAATAAATATAAATTATTGACTCGGAAATTGATGTAACGTAAGTAGATTTCTTCGCCAATCTGAAATTTTATTTATTTTTTAAAATTTGTAAAGGATAAGCAGAGACTAAAATCTTTCGCTAGATCAAACAGGATTCATGCAATCCAGAGGACAGGCTAAGGATACTAGAAAAAAAAAGTTCATACATAGGAACATGAAGAATATAGGGTTATATGGATTAGAAGAGTAGTTACAATCAAGTGAAAAAAAAGTTTAAACTTCCTGCTATAAGTTTTGTATGAATAATAATTCTCAATTATTTATGAATATGATATGATTCTCAATGAATTCAACAAAACCAAATTATAAAATACACGAATAGAAGATACTTAGGATCAGAAAGGAAAATTCTATTGGGATACTATATATAGTAATGGCTGATACAATAGTAGAAGTATATTATATAGTTTTATGTAATCTTTGCAGCATTTCATAGCTATAATGTGGAAGAAGTAATAAAGTAAAAAAAGAATGAGCAACAAAGGCTGAAAATTGATTGAACTGGAGATATCGATAGTCTCTTTGAATATGGATTGAATCCCTATTAAAGGAAAGAATGCACAGTTTCTGCATAATCTTTAGCACATTATATCCACTTATTAGAAAAGAGTGCCACAAGTTGCAAGTATCAATCGACAGAGAAAAAGCTACATTATTCCTCATCCGGGAAGCTCGTAGTTCAAAGCTTCCGCGGAATAGCTCTATCATCAATGCCGTGATAAAAAGGGACATTAAAATACCCTGTCAGAAAAGAAAAGGTGGTTTTCTATTAGTGCAATCAAGGAAGATGTTGAGGATGAAAAAATACGAATTAACGGTATAATGTTAAACAAAGTAGTGCTAGGTTTACCAATTTTATTATTTATGCAAAAGGGAAATACAAAATGAATATCATCCACCAAAATTATTCCGTCAATTTCATACAAACGAAATGAAAGTTAATGGGTTTATCACTATGTACTTCACTGCATTACATCCATTACGTCAACCTTATTCTTCTCACATGAACTCCTATCAACTGAGCAGAATTTGAATATCATATTCCATCTCTTATCTTTCAGAGTTACCTTCTTTGAAATACTCGGCCTTATACACTGCATTCTTTTCCATTCCCTCCCTCCGCTCCTCTTTACTCCTAATCTCATTCTCCCATTCTCCATCATCTCATAGTCCTTCACATTCTCGCCACCAACTCCCTCTCCTTACTCGGTACATTTCTCCGCTGGTACTCGCGTGTTTGCTGCCACCGCGGGTGAAAGGATGAGGCCAAAGTCCGTACACGGATTGACCCTCGAGACGGTAATTTCGCAAAAATCACAAAGGGGCGGGAGTAGACTGCGCTTGAGCGACGTGGTCTTCAACACCAAGCCCCCGCCCCCAGGGCGACTTGTTTGAAGTTGGAATGAAAATTTTGACAGCACGGTCGTACGACGACGCCAGGGAAGATGGGGAGGAGACTGCGGTGGGAGAGGAGGAGGAGAACGGACGGAGAAGACTGAAAGGTGGGGTTGTGTGTGATATGGTGTGTGGAGGATGTTTCCACGCCGGAATTTGCGTGGGAGATTACATTTCATGAGAGGCGGGGTGGTGAAAAAAAAGATTGTTTGCCTTAAAGCCCTTTGGGCATTGGCGAAGGGGTCAAAGACGATAGATGGACCCGTGGCGATAAGGGCGGGAATAGACGGAGTTTTTTGGGGGTGGGGAAGAGGAGACTACAGGTGAAAAAGAAAAAAGGAACACACGCCCCCTTACACGAGATAAGCCCCACACTGCATACAAAACGACTTTTAAATACGCCACCCTCTCACTCTCTCCCTCTTCATAGACATGTACACAGTTACCAATAACGGCATCGGTCTCGACCGGACGAGGACCGAGAGGGAAGTTAGGAGAACAGGTGCAAGGAAGAGATTTGAAGACGTGGGATTACCACGAGAACGATGGAAGGAATAGCCCCCTTGCGATTAAGCCCATCATTGAGACGTTATTGGCCGAAGATCGGGTGCTGGGAGGGAAAAAGGTTTCCATGCGAGATTTTTTTCCATTAAGGCCTATACGGATTGCGATCACAAGCTGGTAGTTTTCCTCCGGGGGGAGAAGGGGCTTTTGATCGAGGTGCTCCCGAGAATATTCGGATGATGATATAATGACTTCATAATTTATAAAAAGCACTACCTACGAACACTGTGGTCTTTTGTGCACTTTGCAAAGAAAGTTCGAGGAACTTATAGTCGATGCCCCGATGGTCTCTTTGGAAGTTAGCGCTGCGCATGCTGGAGATAGGGACCTAGTATTAAGTAATTATGTGAACCAAAGTGATTTGATTTATGGTAGCTAAGGATTATGAGAGTTATCATTTGGACGACGGTTTTCCCCGTAAACGCTTTTCAATCATGTATGACCCCCGCAACTGGCGTGATTAAAATGTCCGATAACTCGGGGTATTTACGAATGACGCTGAATTACTGTTATTGTTTATTTGCGAGAGGTGGATGCTGGTATTATAAGGATCAAACACTTATTAACCTGTAGATGCTCAGCACGACTGAGGCAATATCTTAATATACCTTACCCTTTAGCTTTGATTCGTCTTGTTCAATTTACTGATGGGATATATCATCCGCGGTTATGAAATTACTGCACTACGCACGGCATAAATTTTACACTTTACCCCATGATGGCAATCAAAATAGAAAGAAAGGAAAAATAAAACGCTGTAAAGAACAGTAATAAACGTGAAGAGGTTGTCACCGACTACTTAGCAATAAAATTTTTAAAACTCAATCATTTTCCTTTTGATAGGAAAATAACTGGTCTAATTATTGGAGAGCATACCGCAAAACTATCATTCACTTTTATTTAAAAATTGTGTGTGATCCCTAATAAGAAAAAACAAATAGCGTATATTAGAGCGGAATAGCCAATATTTCAGCTACTGCATGAAAATTAAGGATAAATAAGCAGAAACAAACGGTATTGAAAAATTATTTCTCGAGTACTCATTTTATATATATATATATATTCGAAACTAAGCCATAGGCGCTAAATATTTAATGGGATATGATGTAGGAAAAACAGGATAGGAAGCATATAAGACGAATACATGGGAATAGTACGATATATTTCACGGAATTTTTTCCGTGAAATATGCTATTCCCATGTGTTCGTCTTATATGTTTCCTATCCTGTTTTTCCTACATCCTGTCCAAGAGAATAAATATATATATAAATATATACACACACACATATATATATATATATCCCTATATATATATTGCGTAATTTTTAACTGTGCCGTTCTTTCTGCGTGTTCCTGTTCGTCTCCTGTGTATCTTCTACACATTTTGTGCATCGCCGAAAGGCTTCTTCATTGTTTTCACCTATATATATATATATATATACCTATATATAATATATGGCAATGTATTCAAGGAATTTCAGAAGCTCTCTTAATTGATGAACATGCAGGATTTCGGATAATGCGATGGTATTTGTATAAAAATATATTAATCACCTACTTAAGTATATATAACAACTATGTGCAAGAACAGTAGAAAGATTCACTGCCAGGAATTAAGTTCAGGAAAAACGAATTGGTACAGACAATATTATTTGCCTACAATCAAGTCATAAATCAAAAAATTAACAACAAACTACAATTGGATATCCACGAACTAAATCTAATATCTAAACACTTTAATTTAAAAATCTCAATGCCAAATACCAAGACAATGACATTTGTCGGTAAAGAAGCGATCCGAAAGAAATTTAAAACCGATAACACAATGTTAAACCAAATAGCACACGCTAAGTATCTGGACTCTGGAAGAAGAAGAAACTATGAAATAACTAAATTTTTTATAAAACAATGGTAGTCCCATCTTTCTGCAGGGTGCGGAAATATGGGCAAGAAAAAAAAGACTACATACAGCTAGATGTATCAGAAATTAAGTTCCTTCGGTCCGAGAAAGGTTGTACAGGATTACATCATATCATAAATGAAGATATCAGACAAGAATTGGAAGTACAATTAATAATAGAAGTAGAAGCACACTGAAAAAGGAGATGGAATAAACATGTGGAGCGCATGCGTACAAAATGTATCCAAACGGACGGCTGATGAAGTTTTGGCAGACGGAGAATACGATTTTGAAGTCGGAACAGACAGCTTGCCTAAACCCGGAATGAATAAAGACGAAGACAAGAGAGTGTTGAAATGGATCTTAATTTTTTCCGTCAATAATATAAGATAATATCATAGACAAGTTGCACACTATCAGAGGTTCGGCACACAATATCGACAGCTATCTTTCAGAAAATCCATTCGCTATCCACCAAAATGGACTATTACTAAAACTCTGTAGGAAACCAACAAAATTTCAACACTATACAATTAGTATCACTTGCTGAAAAATCTTGGTAAAAATCATAGGCCAAAAATAAGAAAGAATCCGCTTACTATCTCTTACATTAGTACATTCATTTCGCATTAATACGTAGGCGTCATACATGACGTCACTGCTAGGAAAATCAAGTGAGGACAATTAAGTACTTTTTTTCCAATAACAATTTAGCGCTTTAAGAACAGGAACTAGCCAGTGGCGGATGCCGATCTAGAGGACTACTAGAGAAATAATGCACTTTAGCAGGAAAGCAGGAGTAATTAACAGCATGGGTCTTAACAACAAAACCTAACATACATCAGAATAGCCCAAATGTCAAGCCAATAGGATCATAATCATTGTAAAATGGGCACAATTTGAAGATTTATATTAGTAAATGATTATCTAAACAGTCGAAAGAAATCACAACCATTCACACCAATAACATGTCATACAGAGTCCAAAGATTTAGCCATTTTCTGATAGACATTCTTAAATTACTAATTATCACTCATTTAATCCCATTATATCACTGTAAATATCAAATTAATAGATACTATTTAAGGGAAAAACGTTGCCAGTTTTGTTTTCGACATGGAAGCTTAGGGAAGTGAAAAACCACGTCGTAGCTTCTAGAGTTAACTGCAGCAGCGGCTCACATCCTCTACTGGCAAAGAAATACTAAACAATGAGTCAACTTCACTTACCCATAAAACAATTACATTCCGGTAAATTTGGGGGCCTGTATATTACCTTGTTAAGTGAAGCATTACCTACATTAGTTGGCGTTCGTGGTTATTTGGAAGATTATTTCTTCAAGAAAATCGGTGGTGCCCATCGACTACAATTCGATACTTGTAAGGCATAATCACCTTTGATTACGTCCTTCTTTTTCAATTTTCTTGGAAAGTGAGCACGAAAATTATTAGCAGTCCCAGCGGTAGATCATGCGGAAAAACTGGAGACTTAACTGGGTGTGGGAACTTCAGCATCCACCAGGTATCTCAGTGGATATCCTCCTCTCCCCCATCCGCACCCCTCTTTCCTCTCTTCAAAATTGATCCCCTTAGCACAATTGAACAGTTAACAACCGCTGCCTTGGAAAATAACGACAACGACCAGAGCTCCACCTACGGACGACCACGGGGAAACAATCTCTCCATGCCATCTGCAACAAACCTTCTTCCTACGCGATAGGAAGGAATAAAAATTTTTAAAAAATACAAGAAGCGATCACTATCCAACGAGGAAGGAAGAGACCGTCCCATAATTCTCTCCATTCCCATCGATAAGGCACGCGCGTTCCGTTCGGCAGGTCTCCGAAGATTCTGCCTGGCGGCCCCACCCAACGGCCGGCCTTTCTACTCACTTATAGCCCCTCCGTTTATTTATTATTCTCCCTTTGACTGACCGCAACAGTTTCTTTCCACGAGAAATAGAATTTCATAATGTCAAGATGGAGATTTCTCCTCGAAATTGAGATGTCCACCAGCATTTCAGGAGCCAAGTGAGTACATGAAAAGTCTTTCATGAGTGTAAGCGTGTTAGGCTGAAATTTCTCCATGGTCACTCTAAAGAGAGCTCGAGAAGAACTGAAAAGATGACGTTGGGTAATAGAAGTGCGGAGGAGGAAAAACTGTGCAGCACTGTTGAGCGGTAAATTGCATCTGTAATTATAAACGCATCCAGTCATATCGCATCCAATACTTCAAGCGTGGAGCAATTTGCTGTCTCGACAAAATTAATGGCTTAGCTAAATTTACATTTATGAACTGTACTGCTTAAACATCACACCACTTTCAACACTGTTTTTTTCTTACAAAATTAGATGACGCAACCTATGTAATCGGTACTTTATTCTTCTTTGTAATTAGCCTCACATGGCTACCAAAACAGCTATAAAAACAAAAAAGTCAAGCTTATTGATGTAAATAGAATTAGTATGCGGAATTCACAAGGAAAAGTATAATAATCATACACAGCAATAACGACTATTTAACCAACGAGACGTTATTTGTGACAAATAAAGATAATATTCCCGGATAAAACCATATATAAGTACGTCTACGTTATACACTGCAAGCCGCCGCAAAGGCGTGTGGCGGGTGGTATAATCAGGCATGCATTCCTACATGCTTATGTTAGATTTAATTCACACTGAAAGACGCTAATTGCATGCAGAAATTTTAACGACATAAAATATATATGTGGGAAAAAATCAATTAACATATAAAGATGCCAGATACTTGAATTAGTCGAGAGTGCAATGTCTCTAAATATATAAATAAATAGCAAAAAATCAACTCACGCACTCATAATACCTCCTGCCATCTTAGGTGCAGTTAATATTCACCATATCTATATTATTACAAATTCACATTTGAATACGAACTAAGCACAATGAAATGTACTATTTAAATTATTTATTTCTAAAAATGAAATATGCTTCTTTCCCCCTAGACATAAAGATAACATTTCGCTATTTTTCATTAAACAAAAATATTATTTACATAAATATATATGTTAAAAAAATCTCTTGGATAAGGGGAACATCGGCTTTAAACGATTCCACAAAGAAAATGGAAGAACTTGCATTCCAGATAAGTTTAACGCTCGTTCATAAATGGGCAGAATGTCCGGTTGCTTGCGCGGAGCGAACTTCTTCGCGATCATGAGCGTGGGCGGAAATTTTGACATCGGCGTCTGTAATGAGGGGAGGGGGGAGGAGGAGGAGAGGCACCCTATCAGGCTCGATTTGCCAGGCCTCGCTCTCGGTCTCTTCCCACCACCGGCACCCAAGATCAAATCCGGCACCCTCC
>WURS02435436.1:0-15418 GCA_011762765.2 Rhinocypha anisoptera | reverse complement strand
GCCGAAACCGGTCGTGTTTTGTAATTTTTTATCTTTTGTGGAAATATAACAGTTATTCAAAAAAACCATCACTCTATCATGGAATTCCACCAAGTGAAGGCCTCCACAGTGAACTTGTCAAATGACGAAGATCGGTTTTCGTTCAATGACAATGGTAAGGATATGAATAACAGCAACCAAGATGATGTGGAAATCTTACAGTTTTTTCAGGAAAAATCCAAGTGCCTCAGTATTTTAAAGGAATACCCTTTGGTGAAGCAACTCTTCCTAAAGTTTAACACTAACAGTACCTCAAGCAGCTCAGTAGAATGCCTCTTTTCCTCTCCGGGTGTAATAACCAATCTACAAAGGTGAAATTTAACGAATAATTTCTTCGAAAAGCTCATTTTTTTAAGGAAAACAGTGACATATTGTCAAGTATTCCTCCCTACTATACCGTAAAAGAAAGTAATACATTTACTGATAAATGTATACAAACTCATTTTCTTGGAAAGTATTTTGTATTTTCCAATGTATTTAAATTCCAATTTTGTATTTTCATAAATTTTGGCAGTGTATTTTGTATCTAAAATACAATGAGGTAAGTATTTTGTATCTAAAATACATTTTCCATGTATTTTTCCCAACCCTGCTTGCCCTGAAGCTCAATGCCATTGCCTGCCCCTGCATACTTGCTGTTGGGCACATCCATGAAAGGGGACAAACAAATGTATATTTGCATCTTCTGCTCATCCTTGCCTGCAAATTGTGAGGTCATCGTCAGAGTTTAGATCAGATGACTAAGAGGATGATCTAAACTAATGATATGAATACTTTTTCCTCACAACTATTTTTCAAATCAATATTAATGTTGCTCTTCTCAGGAAAAGCACTGAGGTATCACATACTCCTACCAGCTATTTAGATAATTAATTACACAACAAATCTGACAATAAAATATAGGAACCCCGGTGGGGGTGGGATGAATTGACCCTATCAATTGTTTAATCAAGAAAGATGACTATGGCCTACGCTAATTCCTTTTCACTCTCTTGATTCTCACCTGCACTGTACTAGTGTCCTGCTAATTCTAGCATGAAAATATTTTTTTAATGATAAACTCATGTTGAGGAGGAAAAATTAAAGGCCACCTAGGAGATATCTCAATACTAATAAAAAAATTGTTATTATGCCATCTTAAGGGAGGAAAAAGGTTAAATGTATAAGTGATATAAGAAAAGTAAATGTGCGAATAACTTACCTGGTGAACAATGAATTCTTCCTCCATTATATGACTTGGGAGGTTACGTAACATCTCCAGGGTTTCATACATTGTTGGGCACTTTCGAAGGATGTCGGATCGTCCCAATCCAAACCTGAGCAGCACCAATGCCACCTTGAAGACGATTTTGATCCCTACAAGTAAAATGGATAGGACTGAAATTAGCATTATGTATAAGTGATATTTTCCATAATATTTATTCAGTTACAAATGTCATGGGTCAAGAAAGGGTTTGAGGATTCATAATGCCTCAAAATAAACACACTAGCCGTGCTTGTCGACCCTCATGAAATTTAGGCAATCCAGGACCTACTTACTGTGTCAGTTTCTCATCATTTCATGACCCAACATTTAATATCCAACAGAAATGTAATAAATTTATAATCAGTCATGTGACTGGACAAAAAAATGTGTGAGAACTCCTCAATCATTCATCATTATCACCCAATGGCATAAGATACTTTAAATCACAGAAAAAATTACCATAATGGATAAAAAACATATGACAAAATATGGATAAAAAAATGTGAAATGGATCCGAAACCTGGTCCATGAGGAAGGATGATGGGCATAGTTTGGAGGCTTTTGAGAGATGTGGGCTTGACAAAGGATGAAGAAGGTGAGGTGGATGGAGAGATGATTGCTGTGTGGAAGGTGGATGGAAATGGGTTGTTGAGGGTAGAATGTTGAGTAAGCAAGGTAGGGGCAGGAAGAGGAGAGGGATTTAGAATAGAAGGATGGTTGGTGAGAAGTATGTAGATTTGAAGAGGGATTAAATTAATATGTTATGGGGAAAGTTTAGCCTGAGGTCCATCACAAAACTACCTTAACCAGTAGATTACCCTTCAATCAATGTAAAATTTGATAAAAATCACAGCACAAACCTTCACAGAGGAACATATCCCATATACGCAGAATAGTTGTCCATGGTAATGTCCGTGTATAAACGCAGAGGAACCACTCTGTCATGTACAGGATGGGAGCAATTTTCTGCTTTTTCTAAAAAAAAAAATACATGAAATTCAGTGAAGTTGAATGAAGGTGAATTCAATGAAAACAAAAATTAACATTTTAACCTGAAGTATAGTTTTTCACTGTCAAAACATGAAGGTAATTATAAATATATATTTAATATAGTACAATTCCTTCCCATTTCCTATAAAAATTCAATAACAATATGTTGCCCTCACAACAATATGAATTGACCCAATATATCTATTGCTTATGTCAAATAAAATTGACACACATAATATATTAAAACAATTGATAATACAAACTGAGTAAGTATATAGACATAATACATATTCTTCTTATCATGGATAGCTATGTTTTTTCCTCCAAATTCACTGATTAATAAGAGGCCTGGATTCAATTCTGGGTGGTGCCTTGGAATGACTGCAGCTAAACCTGTGGCTTTCTGTGCAACACATATCTCCCGGAGAATCCATATCTTGACCCTTCCCTCATCCATTGAAAACAAATTTTGGGTTGGAAATTTTTCTTTTTGCACACTTCAAAAGAATTCATCCTCACAACCATATCCTCTCTATTATGCTCTTGTAGCGATGATGTCCTATCCACTGTTCTTAGCTGGATATTTCAACTGGGGAATCATTTTAACTCCAGAGCATTATAATTTTCACCAAAGAAAACTAATAGTTATGGATATCCAAAATGATTATTTCTCTCATCCCACTGACTGAAGTTCCCCACCTGTAGTCTGTAAATGGATATATGGTAGTATTTCATTTTAACCTTGGTACATTCGCTAAATGAGTTTGTGACATATCACCTCATATTCCTGAGAGCAAATAGAAAATTCTGCAGTTTCCCATTGCCTCTCACAGTCTATCCATGTGGGTGGAAATGATCATTGACCCAATACATCTTCCTTATCGTCACTGTGGGAACTAGAAACATCAATTGTGGTGTATATGACTCTTAAACACTTGGTGGAACAAAACACAAACAACTTAAACAATGGACCCCACATCATTTATCCATATGAGATAATGAGAGGTTAGTGGAGTCATTAGTGGCACCTTTTGCTAGAAAGGGGAGTTATTTAGCAGCTGATAGGCAGGTGTGACCGATTGATCCCAAATTCATACTCTATTGGCTGCTGTTTGGGCACCGTAAATATTTCCCACCTTTATTTCTTTGCACTCTCAAAACTGTATGGCAGAAAGACATCCGTTAATATCCTCACATTGTACAAGTGCCATATTATCTTACTCTATGTGGAGCTGAAAACAACTAATGCACACTGGTTTGGCATATCCAAGGCTCTGGTTAAGTGTTGACTTCTGCTAAAACAATTTGAGCAATCTCAAAAATAGCTGTCATTAGTATCAACCAAATAAAATCTTTGTGCACACAGGTGATATATGCTGTGAAGTACTCACTGTTTAAAACTTCCCAGAAAATAATACAGTAAACAAACTGATGTCTCATGGTCTGCCATCAAACTTTATAAAAATGAAGATGGATGGAAATAAAAATGTGGAACTGGAAGTATTATAGTTTTAGATATTTTTAAGGGGATTGAGTAATAATAGTATGGTCTGGGTAATAAATGGAAATAAAAAAATTTCATGAATTTGTTTGCATATTTCATATTGTGATGAGTTAATAATTACTTAGATCAGTTAAAATTCAAATTCAGTTTCCTTACCAAGTGTTTGTACACATTGGGAGCGACCCTTTTAAGGAGAGCAAACAGTATCTCTCCATCGAGCTGCAATGTTTCCTGAGGAAGAGAACAATAAACATTCATCAGCATTATTTATAACAATCAATTCACATGATTTTATAATAAAAATTACTCTGATGCCAGAATTTCACAAAATTCGACAATTTTCCATTTAAAATTAAAGAAATTCACATTAGAGACAGACACCCAAATACATATTTTCAAGTCCATAGTAAATTCTAGTATTTTCACAGCTCTATTGAGGCACCAGAAATTTTCACAATATTTTGATAATATAAAACTCAAAATGTTCTTCATGAAGTGCAAATTTTATAATTGTGCATCATGCATTTTATATTCACAAGTTGTTGACTTTAAATGAAAGTGCCCAGCTTTGTATTTACACATAACATATTTTTTAGTGAGCAACTGAAGGGGAATAGTTTCTCATATGCACTTACCATGTTGTGGGAGTAATATCCGTCCAGATACTTGTCGCAGAGAGACACTAGGCACCAGAAGGCGTGTTCTGCTGGCATGTGCATGAGGAGGAAAGAAGCCAGGGGAGCCTGCGCTTGGCAATAACCAATGTGGGGATTCAGCACTGTGTAAGCCTTGAGGACATGGAACAAGTCTTGCTGCCTGGAAGACGGAATCAGCAAATTAATGCAAATAAAGACCTTAACAATGCACCCAGTATACCGACAATAACAAAAGGTGGGAGAGATAAAGAGTTACCACAAAATCATTTATTTCTAGCATCCCAAAAGATCCTTCCAAAACCAAAAGATCCCATACCAAACACTGCTAATGAGGGAGTTTACGAAATTAGGTACAGTTATGGGAAGTCCTACATATGATAAGATGGGAAGATGTCAAATGCTGCCCCCAGGAACACCAGAGAGCCCTGAATAAAAAAAACAGTTCCACCTTTCAGCCATGGTGGAACATGCTTGGTCGGAGCCTGGGCATGAGACAAATTCGGAGGAAGCCAACATGATCTCAAAAGAATGATGTTACTATCCCAGACTTATCCGTGAGGCCATCAAGGTAGCAAAGTATCCTGATAATGCTAACAGGTACCAGTTCCACAACAACTGGAAGCAGATTTTCAAATATCCGACCAATCAGAGAGCAGCGACTCCTTCTATAGCCTATATAAGGATGGTCAGAATAGCAGCAATGTCACTTTGATAAGCTAGATCACCATAAAGCTAGTAAGACAGAAGTGTAAATAAATGTGGCATTACATTTAAGCAAGTGAGTTCAACTGATTAAATACATTATGAAATGAAAAATATGAAAAAATAAATATAAATACCATGTAAGGTATCAGTAAGAAGGATCCTTTGTGGATGAACAAAGAAAGATTCATGTATGCATACATTATCAGAAACATTAAGATGGAAAAATCATATTAACAATTTAGCAAAAAAGTTATACTCCAACATATACAAACATGTTAAGAAACTTAATTCAAGAAGTATCAACAAATATGTTACTATCTTCGTACCATGCCTTCTTCTCCAAGATTAGATGCAGAATAATATTCTGGGGTATTTCTAGCCATATTATTCAAATGTTTAAATCAAAAAATAGCCATTAGGGCCATTGCTCAAATGAATAAAATAACTTCTTGTAAGCCATATTTTGTAAAATACTACATTCTAACTCTCCCCTTCATCCTTATATTAGAATCAGTCACATATATGTTAAAACATAACACACATTTATTCATTCTAAACCATCAAGAACACCAACACTTAACCACCAATTTGAAAACATCACAGAAGAAATGAGTTATCCCTTCCCAACAAAAGCCCATATCAAACCATAACACAAATATATAATAAGTTAACCAAACACCTAAAATCAATAGACAAAGTAAGCACCTTTTAAACTCAAGTAAAGAATTACCTGCAAAAGCACCCTTATTGCTCAATATCAGAATATATCAAATGACTGAAATTAATTGGGTCATATCTTTCCTGATTTATATGTGTACTCCCTAAGGTATTTGTTGAATGTAAATAGTCCGTTGTGCCTTTTCTATGTAAAGATATCTAACTGTATTTTTCTATGTATGTATATTATTAGTATTAGAATGTGACCAATTGACTTGACTCATGTTTGTACTGACCATTAGGGCCAATGAATTATTATTACTATCATGCTTCAGTAAAGGTCAACAAAAAATAAACAAAATGGTTAAATACATGTCCAATTACTTACATTTTGGGATTGTTTTAAATGAGATGAACGTGGTGGAATTCCAGGATGTTTCAAACAATGAAAGAGTTAATATTCCAGAAAATGATTTGAAAGTTGAAATATGCTGTCTTTAAGGTTACCTACTGGAAATTAACTCCTTTTACCACAATTTAAACAACAAATTCACCTTTCAAACAAGTTCAAAGATTTAAAAAGGACTCATCACACAGAAAAGCAAACTGTGCGAGTGACCCGAGAAAAGACTCACCCATGACCCTTCTCCGTCATGAACATTTCGTGGAATGGAAACTGACGATGGAGGTCCTTCTGTATGTCGTCTATCCACCGCGGATCTCCCTCCTGCGCAATCAGGTTGGCGTACGTGATGCGATTGGCCGGGGACGTGACGATGGGTCCCTTGCGCCCCACGATGCCCCCCTCGGGCAGCGGCATGCCCGTCCCCGTGGGCAGCATGTGGCCGTCCATCAGGAGCTTCCCCCCGCACAGGTACTGCCACGCACGGGGACGCACGGAAGGCGGTATCCCCTTGCGGCACCGCTCGCGCACCTGAAGACGACAACGATGGTGATGATAATGATAACGTCCTCTTTCACTTGTAGGTTTTGAACATTTAAAAAATCTCAAGAATACAAGAAAAATTTTGCCAAACATTATCAAATACAGAACGTTTTAGAGATTTTTATTGTTGAAATTTTATTGGTGCTGCGAAGTTTTCGGTGCTCCGGATCGCGTCCGTTGGCTTTTTTTCTGACGACAGTTTCGCCCTCGTTCCAGAGAACATCTTCGACCTGAAGATGTTGACTGGAACGAGGACGAAACTGTGGTCAAAAAAAGAGCCAACGGACGCGATCCGGAGCACCGAAAACTTCGCAGCACCAATCCATTTAACACCGCGGAAACCTTCGCCAAAAGTTTAAATTTGATGTTTATCTGTCGATAGATGGCAGCTCTCGAACAGTCGGAGGTTTAAAAAGATAGTACGCGACCAAAATTTCCAAATTTTTAACAAATGTTTGTTCCAGATGCCCTCATGCGGTACCAATATATAACAACAAGCTATTCGCTTCCGTACGATGAACTGCAATCCGTGCATATTATCCATAATACAAAAAGAACAATGTACTGTCAACCCGACTTTAATGTAAGTACGATACATTTCACCGCGAGTGGGCGGTTACGAAATCGAAGAGGCAAGTTATAGTCTATGTCTCAGGCGTTATGGAATCCACGCGATGTCACGCGAAACGGACTACCTTATATACTAGTACCATGCCCGGCACTCCAGACCCGTTATATAACTTCTCTTATTAAAGGTCTATGGCATTCTTTTCACCCATCAGCCAAACCCATGCAATAACCTGTTAATCCACTTCCATTTTGATATTGAGGATAGTCTCAAGAAATATAACACAAGTTGTGATTTCCCGTTTTTCCTATCTCACAATTTAAAATTTTACTGTCTCCATTTTAATTTGTGACTTCAACAAACATAAACATTTATGTAACTCACCATCACAGGCAATTCATTTAACACATTATTGGCTAATCAGATTGAAATCGCATTAAGAGTATATCAACTCATTTCTGCAAGTGTGTTTTGCTGTTATTTTTTCCAAGATGTCTTAAAAACATAATGGTGTCGGGAAAAATATTTCCTAAGAGGCCTAGAGACTTAATTCGGAAATAAATCAATTCATGGGCGATTCATAAAAGAAATCAATCCTTGGTTATTAATGGAAATTTTTACCACACTTATATGATAATATCACACCACTGTTAATATATTTTGGAACTACAATAGAAAATCCACTCTGGAAACTTAAAACTCGATATATTTATAATTATCCTTGAAATAAAAAACAAAAGAATATCATAAATTATAATTTCCAATCATCAAAACCGGCGGCCGTTGTACGATTAGCCAATGGGAAAGCAGAATTCGAAATTTGGCCAGCCAATCACATTTCAGTAATTGCAATTTCTCTCATTTGGCGTGTGGACTTCGTGATGAGTGGACGTCGTGTGATTCCTCGGAAGAAAAGGAGCACCCAACTGTTTCTCACGGAGAAGATGTTTCGGACGGACGAGGATGTTTCTTATGGAAGGTCGAAAGTTAAGAAAAAAAACTTCCATTTTATATTATAAATACTCGAAATGTGTGTATACACGATGTGACTAAAGAAAATCCTAGCATACACATGATTCCGAATATAACGCAAGTTAATCAGAAATGGTGAATTACAGGAGTGGAGGTTGATATCACATACTATTGAAATTTTAAAAAGAAGAGTTAATGGAAATTACTATTGCCGTGAACATAAAGCAATTTAATGTCTCATGACGTGAGGAGGTATAAATATAAATCGAGATGAAACATCATTCCGTAAATATCACATTAAAAGGGTCATTTTTTACGGACATAGTATTTCATTGCCATTATACATTTTAAAATTTTCGTTTTCCTGTTAAACTTTTGTCTAATGACCTTAGTAAGACGAATAACCCATTGCATAAATATAAATTGTACGAGAACTCGTTCTGTGTAATGTGTACTCGTATAATGTGTTGTTGCTCTCACGCGGAAATACATGTATATGGTGTATGATAATCGAATACAATATTTCTTGATCCTTAATTATTAAAATTTAAAAAAATTATTCATAGTAACATTAAATATGATTATACTCTTATCAGAGTATTGCTACATTACTATTATTACAGTAACTCATTGTACTACTATTACAGTAGAATGCATGTTAAGGAAGTTTACTTAATTTGTATTTCGCTTTCAGTACAAGTCGATCGTTTGGCCGATTTTTTCTTCTGTTAAATTGATGTGTGTACACCTCAAAATAATGAATAATCGTGTATATTGCAAGACTTTCTTTATAGTATTACATAGTTTGTACGTTAGGGAGGAAAGTGAACGTAAATACTTTTCGATAATCTGAAATAATTTCCTCCATGAGGACTCGTCCACTAATAAATAAAAACAAGTGATTAAATGTGTGGAGTCTTGAGGCTATGGAATCGCACTAGTATAGTGTTGGAATACAGTCGCGAAAAAGTACGGGGTAGCAAGTAGCAGTGTTAGCGACTGTAAATTGACAGAATTAACGTAACGCGAGTATCTCCATCTGCACTACAAGACTTTTGTAGCGAGCCTCACGAAAATGTGGAATACTCAATTTCCAAATGTTCATAATTTAATGAAAGGAAAAATCGTCATTCTGTCAACCGACGATTAAGGAAAATACGTCAGGTGCCCTCTGACTGGAAATAAATGTAAAATATTTCATTTTCATTTGAAAAAAATATCGATGTTATCGCTGTCTTTCAACGGTTAACACCAAAATTTGATCATTGATTACAAATAGAAACAACTCTATGATAGGTAACAATTGATTACAGAGTAACTATCTGATATACCCTTACAATTGTAATTGACTAGTCATATAATAATTGTTATTAAGGAATCATTTTATTAATTAATCCTCTGTTTATTGCTTGTGGTATTTTACAAGAAGCAGGACATCCAGTTGGCTTAATTAGACTATCACATATTTCAAATCACATAGTTCAGATTTCAAGCTATTACTTTCCACTCAGGGGCGTATCTTGTCGTACGACTAATTAAAATATTATTTATCGTTTCCTCTGAAAAGATATTTTAGCGGACCCTGCGTTTATTTTCTCCATCTGAGATCCACTTGGAATTTTGAAGTACGGTTAGTGTTTAACGTGAAGTAATTAATTTCTAAGAATTGATTTCGGAAAACATTTTACGATTCCCTAAAAAATATAGGTTTCCTATGGCGCATTACCGACATAATGCAGCAGTTATTTTAAGAGATAGTTGCCATCAATAAAAGAAAAAATAATAAAGTATTGAACCCGTTTAATATTTCGAATAACCGCCCTCCACTAAATAATAGATTCAAAGGCCTCATGACTTCCAGTCACTGATGTATCTGTGTGATAAATGCGCTGCCGACGAAGTAAGAAGAAATCACAATGGCACTTTTGAAAGGAAAGCTAAGATGCGTTGTCATTTTCTTGGTATTCTCATTGTATGAACCCATGCCCACGTATTTTATGTGTATCCCTCCTGCCCAATACCCTCAAATCTCTTCGAGACCATTCGACGAAGGACACGGCGTGGCGAAACCAAAGGTGAGTGAAGTTATATTGTTTGCATGAACAAACATTGTTTCTCAAATTACCAGAATAATAACAGGAATTTACGCACCCGAAACATGGAGGATATTTTTACTAAAAGTATGCCTGAAAATCATATCTTATGATTTGTTAAAAAGGGTGAAGTTTCATGAATAGTTCTGCATGGCTAGACTTATAAAATGTTGTTCATTATTGCTATTCTGGGTTCATGAACGCGTTATCCGGTGCTTACATCTTCGATTGAAACTATACAATACCTCTATATCAATTTTCACTATACAAATTTTTAAAATAATGGAACGTTTGCAGGGGAACAGCAATAAAAAATAAATCGATTGTCAGAACGATACCACGGAGAGCCATTTTAATATTTAAAATCCATGTTTTTATAAAAATAAGGCATTTTTCTCCATAATATAATTTTAACAGTTTCCAGTTGTAATTGGGTGCAATGTTGAGACCTCTGGCCCATCAGACACTGGTGATGTCAAAGGAATTTTTCATGGCGAACTTGCTTATTTCTTTTAAGACAAGAGAGTTAACATAACGCACCGTCATTTGCACCGGAACAGAATAAGAAAATAATTATGACAAAAGGGAAGCATGTGGTACTTGCAGTAGAGAAAACACTTGTTATCCTTATCCCTGCTACACTCCAACGTCTTTGAGGCAAGCAAATATTTCACAACTCACGTCACGCGGAAAGACCTGGTCACAATGCTTGAGACTTGAAATTAATATTCACTGTACATGGGATTCCAATCACAGTTGCAAATTACGTGAGATTACAGGTAGCACTGGTTATTTTCGCTGTGAATGACAAATGAGTTCACTTTTTTTTTGGAACGGCACTCGGATATTCGCGAACCACTTCACTTAAGAAGTAGCTTTGAGACTGACTAGCCGTAGGTAATAGGCTGTTTAACAACCGTGGTTCCCTAACTTCAACTTGAACACGTGCTCGCATTGTTGAGTAGAGTATCGAGAGCGACTCCCTCCCGCCATCTCTTCTCGCGTTATGAACTCGTCACTTTTGGAACACAAAGGAGAACTCGAGGCAGTTCGGATAACACCCTCCCCCCCCCACCCCCCGTTGATCGACTCACCAATGCAATCCAATACGTTGCACTCGGCATTAACTGAGCGGGTATAAGCTTGCCAGTCGGGGGAGGTAATTTGACGCAGGCAGGAAAAACTTCTCAGGGGAAAATTTTGCACTCTCCGTGCCTCTCCAGCCGCGCAATTCTCCCTCCTATAGAACAGAACAGCCCCCACGCACGGCCCCCGCGTCGAATTGACAGCCGAAATACGTAGTCATCGCCCTTCCCCGAAAGAACACTGGCTGATTATCACACGAGAGGAGTGAAAAATAAGGAGTCGCCGCAGAGTTTTATCACTTGTTCCACGTCAAGTAATATAATACAATGAGACAAGAGTGAGCAGTGTTCCACAAGTTTATTACACGTACAACGCGTTTCAACCGCTAATACTTCATCAGGTACATGGTTTATAGTCCATGAAGCGGTGTGTGTACACCGATTTGAGGGGTGGGGTGGGAACACCCATTATACCCGCGGTACCGAGCATTGCATGAAGTCCCGTCTCTCAGATTAGCAGCAAAAAGAAAACAATATGTTGAGAAGCTTTACTTGCTTCCCCTCGAAGTAACACATGAGCTGGCAGCTTTTCACTCCTTACTTCCGAGACTGGCGTCCTTAACCCTACGGCCCACAGAGTTCAATGAGGAACTAAAGATAATTGAACACATTCCCTCAGCAAACGGTCATAAAGAACGTATGATCGACAATATTCTGCGTAAAAAAACCAGCCATATCACAAACGTGCACACTCTCTCTCTCTCTCGGTGGCCCATCCCTGGGGGCAGTGGGAAAGAAGGGCTCGCCTGGGGAGTGGGGCCAATTACAGTTAATCGGTAACAAGTCCCGTAAGCCGGAGAAAGCACTCTCGAAATACAAATATGTATCAGAATCGCCTTTTACAACCCAGCGGCATCGGGAAGACTCGTATGTCATGCCAGGGACAAGCTTCATCCTACCCTGCAGTCGGGAGTGTATATCCTTAAGTGCAACGATTGTGGAAAATACTATTATATCGGTCTAAAAGGGGTATGAGCTTTGCCACCCGCCGCGTGGCAGAGAGCATAGAGATTGCTGGTAGAGGTCGACTCGACCAAGCTAGTGACCGAACACCTTTTGGACGACGCCCACCTATGGCCCTTTGTTGACCTGTGGATTCTTCATGTGGGGAGGAAGGGCCACAGACTGGACATCCTGGAACAATTTGATATTATTCAGAAAGGGAAAGATAAACTTGGTGAACGAGTAAAATCTCGAGAGTCACTCCCCTCCATCCAATTCCCTAATCCTCGCAACGACTCGTCACCAATTCACCCACCGCCCTTGGCCCCTCCCTCCCACTCCTGAAATTGGTACATTTATACTGCTTCGTGAACTGTAATCGATGTGCCATGATGGCCTAGCGGCTGAAACTAGTGGCGCGCATAATGTACTCGCGGAATAGTGCTATCTTGTCTCATTCATTACGATAACCTTCCACTACACCTCGCTGAACTCAGTTACTCGTACACAATAATACAAATCACATTTACACCCTTATTTCCCAATTAATTATAACACAAACAACTAATATGTAATACGATCACTTAATTAAATGAGTTGTTGATTTTACGTATCATTAGTTGGGTGCTGAAACATATGGGGGCGAAGTAACTGCTTTCACTGGAGGTAATGAGCTTAGAAAAAAATATGCTCGATGCAAAATAGTGCGCCGGGCATTTCGGGCGTACGCGTTCGTGTTATTGGTCGGCAACCAGTCAGTTTTTCTGCCCGGTGGCATGGCTTCGTATATCCATTCTTACCTTCAAACCTTGTATTATTAAACATGGTCCTTTATATATACAATGAAAAATAGAAATGGGTGGTAATCTTAAGAACATTAATGTCCTTAAATTGATTCCGGAAATTATGGGACTGTATAAGCGGAAAACGTCCAGAAAAAATGTACCAAGGAATCGTGGGACATCGTGCCCGATGTGTACACAAAGAAATTATTCAACCAACGAAAAAAGGAAGCAATTGTGGTTAGCATTAAATTTGTGGCAAAATATTCCGATACCTTTATTTCCATAACATCATTATTGAAGCATACGTAGTGATATGAAATGAATGTATCACACCAAAAGCCTGTGCGAGAGACAATGCTGGAAATTTGACTTTTTCATTCAACATCCTCGTCATAGGATGCTTCACCACCGTAATTATATCGCTACTCTATTGGTTCCTATTCGATCATTAAATCTTTGGCTCTAACAGGACACGTTGGCGACCGATTTTCCATTTATTGGCGTCCTTTTTTTCTGCAACTTTCTACGATTTTGATTTTTTTTTCAAACACAAATTCTCACCTTTCCTCTCCATCCTAACCGTAGAGATTTAGAAAAACGCCCATACACTCTGGTTAACGACTAAGGAAAATCTCAGGGGGGGGACTATCATTAACGGCGAATCAACAATAAATCACCGAAACGTCGTTGTGGCTTTTCCGAGGTGAGTCAGTGTCGTAATCGGCTCCTCAGCCGCGGGTAGGTGCGCACACCACTCAACGGGCGTGTGTTTTTGAGTCCTGCGCCACGTGCAACCCGGGACGGACATCGCGTCGCATCTGAATCATTTTGGCGCATTGGGCGGACGGCGGATAAAGACGACTCGTTCTAACCAGCCAAAGTCCGTAGGCTTTTCACCTCTTGACCAAATATCGCAAAAAGATCACTCGCCGTACTCTAACTCAAAACTTCTACTATATGTTAATTCAAAAACACAACTTTTGCAAACCCTTCGAAATACAAATGTGGGAATTATTCAGTGAATGTATTATGTGCTCCATGTACATATTCCTGTTTAGGATAACGACCGTTGGCATAGATTCTACATCTTTTGAGTTCCGGGCGGATGGTGGTAAGATTCACCCAAGATAGCAAGCAGTGACATAACACGTTCCATCAGGAAACGTTGCTCATGGAACTCTCCGGGTTCAGAGATTTTAAACTTTCATTTTATTCCTTGAGAATGTCAAGTACAGATATTTAGATTAGAAAATATGCGATGCTACGTTTGCCACAAAAATATATCAATCCACTTGTGTTTCTGAAAAAAATCAAAAACTATGATTGCAGCACACAACTCATCTGCGGGCCAGACTATTTTATCAGAATAATAAATCTATTTATAAACAGGGAGATGGATATATTTGTTAAAACTGCCACCATTTCTATAAATTTTCCAAACGCTAACAAAGCTCTCTCCACCACGATCCCTTCGCAATATTAGTTTGTCTCGGTTCATTAATCATCTCTTTGTATTTCATTCTACCCTTTTCCACATTCACATTCATTCTCCGACTTAATTTCACTTTCACTAACGACTATTCCGAGAATCCCGAATGCCATTTAATTTTTCTCAGAGATACTCCTGGAATTTTCTTTATTTCCTCTACCCCCGATAAACATATGAGTTTCGACCTTATTCGTAATTTATTATTTAAAACTGAAATTAACCGTTATTCATATACTGAGAATTACTTTAAATTATTGTAAAATATGGTACATAAAACATAGAAAAACTGTATGAAGCAAGTAACTCTCAATACACAAAAGGAAAATACCTAACACTTTAATTTGACACATCAAAAATCTATAAAAAGGATGTTTTCTTAGTAAAGCCCGATCCAGGCAAATTTTATATTCGCCTTCAATAAGCAGAATATATAGAAATAATTTAGTCATCCTAAGCTAATATATAAAGGAATTTTATCTTAAACAACTAAATGAGTTCGGAGAAACTATATTTAATTTAGGAAGATTGAGAACAATGTATTATTATTGACAAAATTATTGCTTCTAATGGCTGGCCCTGTATGCTCATGACCACAAACAGAGAGTCGTTGAAATGGCCCTTCACGGTGAACGGTGTGTGAAGTTACGACTACCTACCACCCCTCCCGGCCTTACCTCCCCT
>WURS02435416.1:0-15422 GCA_011762765.2 Rhinocypha anisoptera | reverse complement strand
GTGGTTTGCGATCTAGCATCGGACAAGGCGATCGGGAGCATAGAAAGGAGAAAAGGGAGGGGGACGGAGGGGGGGGGGGGGGGCGGGGGGAGACGGGGGAAATAATAGCCATCTTGGATGATATCAAGTGCGAAAAGTGAATGAATCATTATTTCATGCCGAGAAAAATAGAAGTGCTTTGCTAGGTTCTTATAATATTTCATGATTTGTGAGCACCACAATTTATATATCGGCCTACAACTGATTATTAAGCAACGGTCACGAATGATTGAGTTTTCTATTCAAAGTTATCCGTTCGCATCTGAGCTACGTCATGAGAACCGCAACCAGAAAACACAAACCCCCGTCCGTGGCGGGGTGCGGGGCGGCGGAGGTGCGGGCGTGGAAGCCGTTCGTGGGATATGCTTCAGTGTTACACACGCCCCCCCACAACCCCCCCTCCCGCCGCCCTCGGCTATCTCCGTACCCCGGTAAAACATAACCCCCACCACCCTTCCCCCCAGTTTTCCTACCCTCCCTACTTCATCCTATTTAACCCATCCATGCCCGTCCAGGTAGAGAGAGAGAGAGTCGTTCCCTCGGATGACTGTCCGCCTTCATGTTCCAAGGCTTACTTCAACGATCCCCACACGCCTCGATGATGAAAGCTATTTGTAACCTCGGCGCAACTCTCAACGTGGACCTCGAAATAGACACGCGAAAGTCGAGCGTCCTCTATGACCTGGAGGATGGAGCTGCCGATGCATTTATCGCTCGTGGAGCTCCGACCATTGCCGACTGGGATCTGAGATGAACTGGGAAAGGGTTTAATGGGCGCACAAACAGTTCCCAGGGATCATAGATGTTTCATTACGTCGATGGATAATTTTAAGAGAGATCCTGCATGCAGTCATCTGGGAAATTGTAGAGTATTCTAAAATGAAGATGATGTAATGACGTCCTCCGAAGAGATATCTCAAAGGAATGATGCCATTACCAACAAAATAAGAGTGAAACTCATAGGAAACATAGGATTAAGGCATGGGAGACAGTATAGAGGGGGAGATAACAGGCATTTTAGAAAGCGTTATAAGTGGTTGGAAGCATGGTGGGTTGAAGAGGGATTTACGTTCACGCGGGTCTAGGTACTTTTAATTCGGCCTTCACCAAGAATCTACCTCAACCGGTAGATTACCCTTCATCATCATCAATGTCTAGTTTTTTAAAGGTTCTATTGGTATGCCTTACGCTTAGCATGAATGCTAAGATTTCCTGCAGTTACTGGCTTCTGTCATTCAAATCATACTAAAAAACATGTAGACATCATAGCGTAACAGAAAGACGAAGCACGGACAAGCTTAGAAACGAGGGAAACAGTTATGCCACGCAAAAAGAAAAACAGGGACGAGTAGGCAGCAAATGTTATCAAAACTGACCATTCAGAATATTTTCCTAGAAACATTACTGAACTGATTATAATAAATTATTTCACTGTCCTTTGGATTCAGTTGTACATTCATGTGTGTAGCATATACCCATTCAAATAAAGCTAAAAGAACATGTAAGCATAACGGAAAGATTAAAAAAGACCAGGGTTATTGTTTGAACATTGTTTTAAAATTAAAACCCCACCTCTCTGTTCGCTAAACATTTGATAGAGGAAAACCATCTCAGTGGTCATCTTAAATTGATAATACTAGTCCAATTACTTAGACAGAATTTTTGTTCAAGCGGCACAAGTATGTGACAAATTCAATGACTGTTTCATCCGTCGAGACCTTCTTCGAAATGAACAGTGACATTATTAAATAATTCCTTAATGCTTCAATGAACAAATCTCCCAAGATCCGTCTCTTTAAGAGAATTTATGTTCAATCAGGCAGGAAAACTTCTTGGAGCAAGAATTTCTTTTCCTAGTGATATGTTCCTCCGAGCGTCTGTCCTTTGTACGAAGAAATTTCTTTACGCCAGTAATGTTTTGAGTACAAGAATTCGAATGGGAACGGAATATATTTGTAGACATAACGTTTTGAGAATTTAATGGTAATCCTTAAAGAATGGAACGCGACGGCTTATGCAAATACGGAAATCGCAACATTACTTGTTGTTCCATTCAAGATGGGAAAGCAGTTTCAAACCTGGGACTTGCACTTCCTCATTCATAGTCTTCGCTCGAGTGCTTTTTCTCCCTGCGCGACAAAAAAAAATATAATTTACGCGCTTGGTGAATCTCCTCCTACAACTCACCCGATAAAATCCCCTCACTCATTTGCCTATTTCAAGACCCGTTACCTAATGTCAGCTCTCTCATAGTCCTTCCACCTCCCATCGTTCCTTCGTCGTTTCCCTCCCGGTGTAACCCGGGGAGGGAAACGACGAATCGTGCGCTTAGAGCCACCGGTTTAATGGGTCTGGCCTGTGCATAATGCGGCGATTCTCGCAAGGAATAATGACTGCTCGCAGGAAGACGCCAAGGGCGATAATAACGGGCGGAACAATCGCAGCGGAGGGAAGGAAGGCCGTTGGAGGACGCAGGTCGTTCAGATTGCAGTTTCGCCATCGTTCGCGGGCGGAAGAGGGGAGCGGAGAGAAGAGTGGGGGAGAGGGTGGGTGTGTGTCCCGAGAAGAGGCTGGGACACAAAGTGAAGTGTAATGGGTGACTCTGTAAAAATAACTATGCATTAGAAATGGGCGATTCCGATTCGATTCACTCCGAAATCGACTGTTTTAATATGATCCCCGATTATTTTGAATCGATTATTGTGATCCGATTCTGACTCGATTCAATTAGGATTCCGTTTCAGTTACAATTTTTTTTGTTACGATTCAGTTACGTGGATCATTTCGAATCGACTATTGTGATCCGATTCCGATTCGATTCAGCTACGATTCCGATTCAGTTAAGATTCCGATTCAGTTACGATTTCAATTCAGTTACGATTTCGATTCACACAATACGATTCAAATCGATTTGGTCAAATCGATTCATTCCTTGAAATCGGCCATCTCTATTATGCATGGGTAGAGGAAAAAAAACACCGTATGAACGTAAATACGTGTACGTGAGGAGATGAGCAACTTACATCTCTGAAATTCTCATGTACACGGAGAACCAATCATAGTTTGCCAAGCGATACGGGATCCACCTGCCGGAACACATTTTCACCATCAAGTGAGAAGTGGAAAACGAGAAAGGATAACGTATAACATTACGCAACACATAGCTATAAACAATTAATAACAAATAAAAACACAACAAGTGTCTCAATTAATCATGAAGCAGTTCCACGATGTCACGCCGGAAACTATTTCCTATACCAAGTGTTAAATGTGTTGTGTTATATATGTGTACACAAGTGTTTCATGTCCACATCCATATAATGCACATGAAAAGTGGATTCGTAAACCAGTGTGTAAGGGCTAATATCCAAACAGTTTAGCATCGAAATACTAAAAGTGTATCTGTTCCTCGTATTACGGCAGTGGTGCACCTATTCCTCTCCGCTCACGAGTTCTTACTGCTTCTGAGTGGTGCGCATTCGACGATCGTGTCCGAGAAATGATATTTTCCTTCTCACATTTTTAAAACAAACGATTGAATCCCAGCTTTATTAGGCCGCAATCATGCGGGAGAACCAGGGGGGTTTGAAGCAGAAGCATTATTAACTTGACCCCTTAAATTTCATTTAATTAAATCATGGACGTCCTTCCGGTCAAAGATCGATTCCTGATGAACGCTATCAACCACTAACAACACTATGTCGGCCTTCCGAGGGTCTATGGTTTCCGAACACCCTATTTGACGTAAAAAAAAATTCAAATTCAAAGCGTTTATTCCGCAGTAACAAACAGATTTACAACAAGGCATAACAAATGATATAGTAATAAATAAAAATTCACTCACATTGAGGACTCCGTTTAGGAAAGATTTATCTTCGGGGTCGAAAACAATAAACGTCACTGGGAAAGATGAATTGTATAAAGCGGTTTTCCGAATAAAAGGGAAAGCAAACAAGTTTTGCGTTCAACTAAGAACTAATAATAAACAAATTAAAGCTCCTAGATCTCTACAATTCTTGATTACTTGTCAGAAAATCCATATCCCTTTCGTCTCGACTCACTCTCCCAATGTTCTAGCTTCTAACATGGCCGTCAACATTCCATCTCCACTTAATATTCCTCCCATCCATTTATCCTTCCTCCTTCCAATTTCCCCTCATACATCTTCAAATTCTCCTCTACCGTACCTTAAGACTCTTCCATTGCCTCAACTTCTTCCATTTTGCATTCTCAATTCTTTCCCATAACCATGATGCTAATGTCTAAACTTTTCTCTCATCCTTTCTCCTCAGTAAGCTGATAAGCCATAAAAAAAACTGAGATCCACATAAAACATTTACTGAGATACTGGCATCTTTTATTTATCTTTTTCTAAAGTTAGGCTGAGGCAATCCTTCTTCCGGAGAAGAATTGCTTTAGCGAAGGTATAAACCCGTAAGAGGGAAAGAATTGATTTACAATAGGAACTTTTGCTGGTACTTAGGAGCTTTAACATATCCCTTTTCACAAACTATTCCGTCACAGAAGAATTGACTAAGCAGGTGTCATTATATTTTCTAACTTTAATGGTGATATTGTGCATAAAATCAAGCATAGTAGCAAATTAATGAAAACGTGATATTCGAAACATATATTTTGTATCAGAAAATACATCTACAGAACATTTTTTTTAAATTGCAAGTAATTTGGTAGCAACTGAATCAAACGATTTAATAAAAAGTCCACCAAGGAGACTGGGTTTTGGTTATTTTTATAAACTATAATTGTAAACGTATGGATATTTTAAATTAATTGTATTCAAATAGACGAAATGTAAAACATCACTATCTCAAATAATGCAAAACTGTCTAAACATCATCTATTGTTTAGACTCCGATATAAATCAATTATAGAATGTACTCGTACAAAATACCCCTGTAAATAAGAGTAGAGTCGTGTATGAACGTGGGAAAAAGAAACAATTTAAAACAGGGAATAGTATTTTAACTACACCGAGAACTTGGCAACGAAGAAAGGAAAGACTGATGGACACAGGCCGTATCGGATCTCTTTCTCTCTCTGTCCGCTATAAGAACTCGAATAATCAAGCGTTGCAATCGAAATGGGAACTCGAGGAAATTGCATGTTCCCAGAGTAAATGAGACACAAAGTCCCAGGTCGCTGCACTTCGCACCTCAACGGTCCAAGAATGGATCGTGAGATCAGTAGAGTACTCTTTGAAGCACTGGACTGTAGAGATACGTACCTCTGCATTTTTAACCCGCGGGCGCTACAATCACAGACTAGATCATTAATTAGAAGGGTATGAGAGCGATCCCAGGTCTGTTAAAGTGACGTTTTTTAAAAATCTGTTGAAGGTGTTACCGTCGGATGAGGAGGAAATTACATTTCGCTGCTATGAGTTAAATCCAAAGGCATGCTTAGCGGCTATGAAATAAATTCAACAGCACGTTTATGTAAAGATTTCAAGAAAATTCCTCAAACATGAACTACTCGAAAAGTAGACACACTCAATTGCCAACCTCAAGTGGAAAACTGAGGAGAAAGCATTCGCCCTAATGTTTTCAAACATTTCATGCTCACTTTAACATTTTCACGACGATGTTAAATATTTCCGTCACTTCTTTTCTTGAATTTTTCCTCATGGTTAAAAAAAAAAATAATACGCAATGAATTTCACGCGCCGGTCTCGGCGATAGCTCAGGTACGCAGGAGCGAAGAAAGAGCCGCAAGTGACTCCCTTCACAGTTCCACGCCCTTAGATGTTGAACTTGAAATCCTTCCTCAGAAAAACTGAGGGGATCATTCCCCACCGACATTCCACGGCATTTAAAGCCATCGTTCATCCTTCCTAAGGGCCTCGCCTCTCCATTTTCGGACTTGGTGGAGTGCAACAAATCAGAGATGCAAGCAAAACCAAGCCCAAAGGAGGGTGACGGAGCGACGACGAAGTTGTGACGAGCCCGGTTGGAGCAGGTCGGGCGAGCAGAAAACAGAACGAATCCGGAAACGCTTTTGCGGGTGGTCTTTTCGGAGTCCCCATCAAACCTTAACGAACACAATAAGAGCATGCGGAGGGCGCATTGGAATTGACGGGGCTGGAAAAGGAGCGATCTCTTTCTCTCTCTTTCTCATCAGAAAATAGTCATCTCCGGAATCAGTCATCTGGAAGGGGATTCACCCGGTAAATAATTCGCGCGCCCCGCTTCGCTTCTCCGCACACTTCCCGTCACTTGAAACCCCCTAAAAGGTCTCACTTCTCACCTGGGGTTCTCCACGCCCCTCTGCCCCCCCCCCCCTCCCGGACAGCATTTGCTACAATATTCACTCCAGCGAGGAATTTTCGACCACCACGCCACATTAGTCCAGTCAGAATAAATGGAAAATCGCCTGATTTCGGAAAAAAAATGGATAAACGATGAAATTCGATACACAGCTAAAAGGAATGATTTTATTTTAAGACCTGTTGCATCAAAAGGGAGTGCGGATCGTATTTATAAACAAAATGGCAGCCACGACATCTCTGGCGCTCGGCGGGCTTTGTCCCGATACAGCCTTGGACTTCCCATCACAATTTCTCGAAGATAATTCACCTGTGCCATAATGAAACATAAACTCTTTGAGAGTAAGTTTAGTGTCTTAAAGCATACCGGAACTAGTTTGGCCGAATAGTCATTTTCATTAAAATATATGATTAAAAAAGTTTTTTGTCTATAATTTCCGATCTAATCAACATTTTGAGGAGATTATTATTCCATTGTTCATATTAAACCAAGCACTATAAAATGCATTTCATGCGATTTCGATAGCACGTATAGTCGATGAGTTGCAAAGGTGGCGAAATAGAAATTTTGTGAGCAAATTTAATAACTTTTCCGGATTTAAAGATATTGAAATTTCAAAAAAGAATTATTAAACTATAGATAATTTGCACTTTCATTTTTACCACTTTGGGGTAATGATTCTCTGTAATAAGGGGTTCATATCAAAGGGTGAAAAGCGGTTCTTTTTTTAGTTTCATCGGCAATTTTGCACAAAATATTCAAGTTTGGAATTCTAGATTTGGAGGGTATTTATTTAGACAATTAAAAAGGACTTTATTCTTTTAGATTATTGACCTATTTCAACTGTAACCTTGCCCAAAAAAACTGTAATTTGTTTGTTAATTGACAATATTTTCAATGACGTATTTGTTCAAACTTATCGAGTGTCCCCTAATTCCCTTTTATTGTTATTATTTACAGGCACCTAATTTAAACTTTTTTTAGTACTCATAGTTTTAGAGTTATGAACGTCTAAGTTTTTTCCTAATTTTGTCGTGGCTGCTCCGTTTTGTTAATATACACGATCCGCACTCACTTTTGATGCAAAAGTTCTTATAAATATCCTTTTTACCTTTACCTTTGTACCAAATTTCGTCGCTTATCCAATTTTTTCCGGAAAACACCTATTCCCGCTGGACTAACATTTAGATTGATATGGGACGCACAGCAGCGTAGGAAATCGAGGCTTCGCCTATCCCCCACCCTACATCCTTCAAAGACGGTGAGAAAACATTAAGGGGGTAGAGGGGGTAGGGGTGGTAGGGGGAGGGAAGTTGCTGTGCTCTGTGGTTATTCTTTTAATCCTCGACCCCCCCCCCCCCGCCACCCAAACCCCCTCCGATTCTCTCCACCAAGAATAGAACACTCATGCAAAAATTCCAACTCGCCGATTCCGCGAGGGAAGGAGATGGCCGCGTGTGTAAAAGTCACCACCGCCCGCGTCAAAAATTGACGGAATTTCAAAACAAGTAGTAAATCGGCTGAAGCTAAACATGGCCGCGGTTGCTTGGTACAATAGAAGAGATTTACTTCCTCCAAGCAGTGAATAGTACTATGAGTAGCATGTTATAATAGTACTACTCACGGATATGGTCGCGTTCCTCAAATCGGAGAAATACCCATTTGGACGAACGCAGCACTTACGCCCGGGACTCAGAACCTATGACCTTATGTGTTGACCCGCAGGGAACGCGCTAACGACTAGGATAACCCGGCCGGGACTTTCGTGAAATGACCAGAAAAACCACTGCGACAGGCGGGAGCGGGTGGAGATAGATCAAAGATTAGGGGAATTAGAGATATTCTACCGAGAAATATTTAAGAGGACTATCGTAGATAGCAGTTGATTGTACGAGTAGTTTAATATCTTCGCTTTTTCGGCTATTTTTTCTGTGGGAGCTCTCTCCGTCAACTTAAGTGACACGAAATAATTGAGAAAATAGAGAATTAGGAACAAGGAGATTATAAAGAGGTCGAATTTGGAATTGGAGGGGGAAATTCGAAGAAGGCAGGAAAGGTGTATGTAGAGGATGCTGAGAGGCGACTTGTACAGTGAATAATGCAATGTAGAGAGAGAATAGGTATTTTAGACGAATTTTTAGTGGGTAAGAAGTATGTAAAATTGAAGAGCTGAGGCGGGACTCACTAACTCACTAATTTAATTGGAAAGGATATGCGATGTAGTACAGAGTTTTGGTAAGAAGGTTACTAAAAAGAATTCTCATGTGTTTGATCAAGCGCGTTTGATATGTGATGACGTGTTCCTCTCGCCCTAAAAAGTCCGTTCCCAACAAAGAAGTCGTCAGAAAGGAGTTCCAGGGCAAACAGTGGGCGAGTTTGTTTAAGCACCTTCCTCTGTGGCTAGACTTCAAAGCACCTGCTGATTACTTAATGCTCTCTTTGCCTCGACTTCGGATATCCAAAAGCCGTGACGAGTACAATAAACACCACTGCAATGGAAGACTCCTGTAGAGGCATTCAGAAGCGCATTGGTGAGTACGACTGCGCAAACAAATGTGTTCGCTCATAACAGATGTACGCCGAACGCTTAAAAAAAATAAATAAAAACATTTACTTCACTCAAACACTATTTACGACATGTGAAAAGCTTAATATGCACACAATATATGACCATTATACGATAGAAATGTTGAACTATCCCTTAGGTTCCCCTTCACACTCGACTGGGTATTATGAAGGACAAGAAAACATCTTTCGATGTAAATTAGTACACATTTTAGACCAGTGACAAAGCTATTTTCATTGACAAAATATGCTAATAAATATATGTAATGCTTCTTAGGAGACGACGAAGTTCCATATAGATTTTAGGCTAAATTAAATTTTAATTCTGTAGAAACTTAATGTTTATTGTAAAAAATATACCATGCTGATTTATAAAAGCTAGTGGCTTAATTGAAAATTGTGATGTTTTTATAATTCCTCCAAGTCCACCCGCTCTCCCCTCCAACCCCCCCTCCCTCCCCCCCTCGAAAGGGAAGAGGATGAAAAAGCACGAGGAGTGGCGAGAAGACTTCGAAAAGACTCTGGAGACACGCCGGGGAACACTGAGAGGGGGGTGGGCTTGGAAGGCTGAAATAGAGGGGGAGGAGAAAGAAAGAGGACGAACCAAGTGGGGGGGAGGACTCTTAGTTAAGAGATGAATGTATAAGTCAAGAGACCGGTGTGGTGTGGGGGGGAAGGGGAGGGGAGTTGAGAGAGAGAGTGAGGGGAGGGGAGGGACGAAGACAAGAGGGAGGGTGCGACGTTTGCGAAATTTTGCGAGGCTTAAGGGAACGGGGTGCGGTGGAGGGGGGGGAGGGATGGAGGGGCAGAGGGGGGCAAGGGGGGATGGAGATGGAGAGCCTGAAGGTGTTATATAAACGAGGGTGAGGATTGAGAGAGATGTGCCAGGCGAGGAAGGAAGGGGGCGGAGGAGGGGTCGGAGAGTGGAAAGGTTGGACTGCAGCAGGGTGGGATAGGGAATTTGGATTTGAATAAAGTGGCAGTTAGGGTCAGGGTGGGATTAAGCGGTTTTGCGGGAGGGGACGAATGGGGTTTTAAAGGGGTCCACGTCGGGAGGTGGGGAGGGGGGAGGGTGTGCGTGAGGGACGAGGGGGTCGGGTGAAAGGCGGAGACGTCAGTGCGTACTCAGGGATAATAAATACGCGGGGAAAAAAGGGGCCCGATGGAACGATTCATTTTCTTGCGCTTCTCAGAATAAGGCGACATCCCGAACATTTTTCGCCAACATGAAATGTTTAAAGTTTCCAGGTGTCAAAAATCAAGACTATCTTGGTGTAATAATTATGCAAATAAAAGAATGAAATGAATTCCCAAAATATTACCCAGGACTAATATCTTCCTTAAATACAAGTTTCCATTTTCCACGGTTGTTTTGTCCACCGCCCTCTCTACCTCATGAATGGGTCAAGTTAGTCAATATTTCGAACGATTTATTCATTACCAGCCATGCTCATAGATAAGCTAAGCAGCGTAATGTACAAAATGTTGATGTTGAGAATTAACCTCCGGTCCTTTGGCAGTTTATTCTAAAATAATTTTTAGCAAGACAGGAAAAAAAAAACGGGTGCACTTAGCTTTAAAATTTCATCTCAGGTGGAAGTGAACCAGAGTATAACTTTTGCAACAAAGATATCGGATATCGTTCGAGAGATCAATATCGAGGAGCGGGAGGGAATATTTCTGTCTTTATACAAATATTCAAACCATTCTAGTTTAAATAAATTCTCGAAAATTTTTACTATAGTTTGGGTTTAAAATGAAACCTTAGTCCCAATTTCCCATACGCTTAGTAGTTTTCCAACCGCGAGATTTTTCCCTATGGAAACCCCTGTTTTCAACGTCTTGTAGAATGAAGCGTAGGATTTCTTGAATGCGTGCGCGAGGTATAAATTTCGTCCTGATAATTTTATCACTTATATAATGTGTTGTCCACAAATATAATGTAGAATACTTGTGTCTCTTCAGTTCATAAACAATCGTTTCTCATCCACTGGCGTAAGTTATGCCTTTTACGCCAGTAATTAAATTACGTACACTTACGTACAATACGTACAATTAGCAAATACTTTGGACTGAAGAATGAGCTTAAGTAATTTCCCCTTCATTTCGGCATGTATTGCTTATTTGAATTGCACGATGGGTCCTTCATTATTTCTGTCACAAACTTATTTTTTGATTCTTTCTTATCTTATGTCCAACATTCCATCTTTAGTTTGGAATTTGGGACATAAGATAAGAAAAAATCATAAAATAAGTTAAAATTTAAGTACCTGAGCCATTAGAAACGTGAAATTATTAAACTTCAAAAAATTGTAACGAAGTTTCAGCCATGATTTTCTGGATTGAGGACAAATTAATGGTGAACTTCCACGGATAAAAATTAACTATCATAATAAATTATTATTAACACAATAAATATATATCTGTAAAAGTTTTCTATTTCATTTTGTCATGAATCATTTAACTTCGTAATATATTTTCTCGTTTAAAACATTATGGATTTCAATGATTTTTTGATGACGAAAAAGTGAAATTAAAAATCTGGCGAGGATGGATAGTTGTCACGAAACGCTTAATCTTCGCATAGGTAAGTTCTGAGTATTCCGTGGATAAAGGGAGGAGTATTTTTTTTTCAATGTCCTCTTGGGGGAAATAATTCCGCCTCACTTTCGTTTCACACGTCCTTAATAAATGTCGCGACTTGGCATTTAAGGCAGTCGTAAATGTTCCCAGAGACTCGCTTTTATTTCGGATTACTCTTAACGAGAAAGAGTTAATCTTTTCAACAATTTCGATGAAAATATTTCTCCTGGTAAAAAAATTGAGGCGGGCTCGAGGAGTAGAAGTTGTCTACTTCCCTTTTCGTTTCCGAGGGCCCACTTTTTTTTGGTCGTACCCCTGATACAAGTCTTCCCTGTCCACCGACGCTTAATTCCCTTCTTACCCTATTTTTTCCCTTCCGGCTAACAATTTATCCCTCAAATTTTTAACTGCGTGTCCTTATCGCCCCTTTCTGGTAGACTAAGTTTACGAGATCTAAGGGTTTAATTCTCCAGTTTCATTTTGATCCCAATCCAGTTCCAATGCCAATGAGTTCAACGAAATACTTTGTGGGACAACAATGGGATGTGTAGTGCAGTGACCTCTATACATTTACGACATAATTATCGTCATTATTGTGAGATTTCATACCAATCTTAGGCAGGCTGTAATTTTATCCTAAAAGTTGCTGTACACTTAGCTCCAAATGCCTTGTTCATCAGCATTCCGTCTAAAATGTCATTTTATCCTTTACCTCATTTTCACTACTTTGCTCCCTATTTCAATATTCCATTATCCCATACCATATCTTCCATTAAATTTTCCTGGCTTCTTCAAATTCTGGCTAACATATATATATTTAAGTATTTATCAAGCCTTTGGGTCAAATATATCTAACAAATCAAATTCAGATGATGTACGTGCTGGCGAACTGTATCTCCAAATGAAAGGCAAGAGGTATGGGGGTTTTTTCCTGCCAAATGTATGACTCTCAAACTTTTCCTATGAATCATTATTGAAATTACAGGAGTTAGCGTTGCTGCAAAACTCTTTTGGCGTTTGTGACTACAGAAACAAAAGTGTTACGTTCCCATAGGAGAAATGTTCCGGCTCACGGCTTTACGCCTCCACCGCCCCGATATGCAGTCTCATTGACATTTAATTAATCGCGTGGTTTGGAAAGAATAAGAGATATCATATTTTTCCTCTACCAAATATTTCATATTTATCGCTATCAAAAGTAACTAAACCATTTGAAACATATATTATAAGTCGTAATTTATTCTAACTTAACTCGTAAAAATTCCTTCAGACTTTATCGATGACGCCCTTGTACATATCTACATCGTCGTATACTAAATTCACATTAAATATCAAATATATCAGCTCTTAAACAAGATTATTCAAGAAAATGCATTTATCCTCCAACTATTCCGAATAATTGACAAAAGAATTCGTACAATTTATTTTTTACTTTGAGAAATAAAGTAATAATATTAGTTTGCGTTTCAAATAAATAAATAAGCACAAATCTAGGTACATTTACATATGTGTTCATAGATAAATACGTCGTTCCCCCACTGAATGGGTAGTTCTGAGCTTCTCCTAAACCTGAATCCGTTCTGTTAATTCGTGCCATTTTAATGGCCCCGGCGACGTTAGGAGAAAATTGAAACATGACCTAAATTAGAAATTTGCATCGCCGCTTCACGACTGTCCGACGTCCGCGTCAATCAAAGTGGAATACATGTGAATTAGAGATAGGGGTTTTATTCATGCCAATTTAGGCAAAAATGTAGGGCTCATGAATATACGATTCGCTTGTATTAATGAAGAAGTTGACAAGATATATTACAACCTAAATTGTTAGAATGCGCATCTCTCTAACAAAATAAAACTCATTCATACACTTCGTCATACGCTTTTCGAAAGGAAAAAAAAGGTAGAAACTTTATTCGCCTTTTACAATTATTAAAATATAAAGTAAACATCTAATATATCCTTTATATTTAAAACGTTTCTCTATATAGGAATGCATCTCTTTTTCCTAGTCAATGGCGCAAAGCAATCATAGTCCCAATAGGCGTCAAGAAAGTTGAGTGATATCAATGAGGGCTATTGTGTGTAATTTATACCTGACAGGCATTCAATTGATGCTGTATTTGTTGAATAAATGTATTATCTATAGCGAATAACAGCAAGTATTCATTATTCTTGCTCATCATTCATGATAATTATTTATGGAAAGTTTCATGTAATATTTTCCGCTGTTTAACCTCGTCGTTTCACGATAATTTATCTCCTTGAAATCCGTCGTTCCATATTAATCATAATTTTACCATTCAATCCTTTGCAAAACTTCTACCTTGGAATGAATCTTTACTTTTTAAAAATTACGTGTGCCACATTTCGTTCCAAATGTGTATCGTTAACGTTTTCTTCATCATGGACAGAAAATTGGAAAGATTTTTCCGAACTGGATAATTTCGTGAATTCTTTTATTATTTCTGCAGTCTAGGGTATCCTCATTAATGGAGTTCTCCGCCTCGATCCGTGTCCACCAGTCGAGTCTGTTCACTTCATTAAATGCTGCAATATTGCTCAGAGTTTTGTCTTAATTAACCTACTTTTCAAGGATAAAGTCATGAGAAATCTTATTCCATTCCCTTCCGTTCCAGTTCATCTTATCCGCAGTCTGCATTATGTAGACTTTTTTTCATAATAATGAAAAAAATATATATTACGCCCTGGAAAAGAGCGTGGTGGCAAAATCTTCGCACAAAGTGTTTACCAACTGGATGATTTTCTTACCGCGCCCATCGAGTGGCTACTGTCCATAAACAATATTTCGAAAACGATTTGGTTTCGATTTTATCCGAAAAATATCTAATGCGACACCGTGAATAGTATATAATCAGGTCAAATTAGGATTCCCTCTTGGAGGAGGTGGGCTTACGGTCGTGTGATTGAAAATCGAAATTAATGTATACTCCTGCTAGATAAAATAAGACTACTCTCTCTTAAAAAATGCCTATGCTGTCAAACGAAGAAAATAATTCGCTCTGTAGATGGAGAGTAGTCGTATAAAAGAGTTTTAGCGAACATGGACTATTTTACTCAATCTAAAAGCTGGCGCTAATAATGCTTATGCTTCGTATGTAAATCAGTTTATATAATTTTTAATCCATTGTTTATACTATAAAACTTAAATCAGAATATTTCATTGAATATAATTTACAATATATTTTGTTATAACTCCTCCCATTTTTAAAGAAATATGGTGACGGCAAAATGTCTCCATTGAAAGTTCAATGCTATCAGGCTCAACTTAATGGAACTTCATGATGAAGAAATACAACGCAAATTTGTAGGTTCACAATTTTTTTGGGTTGTACTTTGTATGTCCACAAAACCTCTGGACGTACAAAGATGTGTTTTATTTGTTCACGTCTCCGTAATTCAATATATTACATGTAAGTTGTTTGTGTGAGATACGGCATGGAATTTTGGTAGCGATTTCCTACTTAGTTATAATTGATTTCATCGCTGTCAATTCATGTCCATGTATTTTTATTCGTATTATAATTTTTGTAATTGTATTGACCAGAATTGCAGGGATGCCAAATCCTCGGCGGACTTCAGCACCGTCGCTATCACTTCAGCACCGTCGCTATCACAATAACCGTATTTCTGCAATAGTAGCAAATAAGACTAAATTCTCAAAAAAAATATACGGATAGTTGCCTTCTTATTGTTACCCTTTTATTTCGCTATATAAATGGGCATTCAATATTAGTTTTTGAAAAAAATGATATGTCTGCGATATGGCAATATGAACTTTGCCTAGGTGACGCAATTCTCGCCTAACTGGATGTATTTTATTTTTATTTTATATTTACGAAGATATATCTCTTTTTGCCGACCGGGTTAGCCTGGTGGGTAGCGTACTCGCCGGCTAACCCAAAGGTCGCGGGTTCGAATCCCGCCCAGGGC
>WURS02435396.1:0-15422 GCA_011762765.2 Rhinocypha anisoptera | reverse complement strand
CAACCCTGTCAGCGGTTTTTCGAGTATCACGTACTGATATTATGATGAGCTTCAATTTTTCCAAAAGTGATAATGTTATTTTATCGGAGATCCTTTTAATACATATGTTATATCAAACTGTTAATGTAAAATTCTTTCTGGTAAGCATTTTCCTTCGTTTCCCTTAGCGCACAGGACACCTTATTTCAGTCAGCTGCCCTGATAGAGGAGGACGCCTAGTGTTCCTAGTTTTAAAGTTTTAAATATCGACTTTTTTTATTTTATCAAGTTTTTCCGGGTGGATCGGTAACATTCCCAGCTAAAAATTATGTTGGCTCGAGGTGATTAATCTGATGCTTAGCTGAATATGCTAAGTATTTTGACATCACTATGCGCCTCATGAACAATTGAATGTCGAATAGAGCCTTTTGACGACGAAAAATGGAACAAGTAAGTTTCTTGGAATAACTAACAAGCAACATCATCGTTATTGGGTAAAATTCTGTATGATATGTTAAAAAGTATTGCTTTGTTTTATTTACACAGAAAGGAGTCAAGTGTAAAATTTACAGAGCTGAAATACGAGATTATGAACTCAAATTTACGCCGGTGATGAAAATTTTGCTAATAGTGAATCATTTACAGAAAGGTTATTATGAGTTTTTGCTGACAATACCTTTATGTCTGTTCAATTTGTTTGTCAACTTAATTCTCTAGGAAGAGATAACTGGTACCATGGAAGTAGAATTTTTTTCCTGAATAATTCAAAATAAGGAATGGGAGGATTCAGTATAGAGTTTATATTGATCTGGTATGTGATATTTCCAACGTAATATAATTTTCCAATTATATATCTATATATATAATATTAATGCATTAGGTATTATGGTAAATAATTATATCTATATGCCAAAGTAACAGTTTATGAATTCTTTTAAAACTCATTTAGAGCTATATTCACATACTAGGTACAAATTACAAATAAGTTTATCAAATTAACGACATTTAATGCACATAGATAGTTAAAAAAGTAAATGGGTGAAGCCAAAAACCCGTTTAGAGGTCGACACTAATATAGCTCCCTAAATAGGCTGCTGTCTGTGATGTAAGTGGCCTGGTGGGATTTGTTTTCAGCGCCTTCACTTCACCATTGAATCATTTATCTCTCTCTTCTTCCGCACCCTACCTCCAAAATTTTTATATAGCATGAGCATTAGGAAGAATTTTCTACCTGAGAACACGGTGTACTTAAACCGTGTTTGTGGTCCACTTACCTTCACATTAACAACAAATTTTCCACTTTACCCATGATAGAGTTTAACTGAATACTTTTGCTATGGTTCCTAACCATATGCAAGTTTTTCACCCAATTTTATCTGAAAAAATTAACCGAATCAAATGATAATGGTGGCTTCATTAGTCTTAGTTATGATTTGGAAGGACTAGCATAACTGCCACTCAGGGTTTTACCAAATACCTTTCAAGTCAATGCTGATGATATCAATTCCGTAAACGAAGACAAAGTAAATGTTAAATTTAAACTACATAGTTATTAAAAAGGGCCGTGTTAGCCGATTGGTTAGAGCCCTTGTCTACTGAA
The DNA here is from genome assembly GCA_011762765.2 of Rhinocypha anisoptera. NCBI lineage: Eukaryota > Metazoa > Arthropoda > Insecta > Odonata > Chlorocyphidae > Rhinocypha > Rhinocypha anisoptera. The sequence continues at coordinate 13,843 of WURS02435396.1, read as the reverse complement.
CGTGGGGCCCAGATTTGATTTCCACTTCAGCCTCTAGACAACTCCAGCTAAGACAAGCTAAGTGATTTGCTAGGTACCAGATCTTCCTGGTCGATAAGGGAATAAAGAAAGGAAAAAACTGGTCCTCCTGTTATGGCGTGTAAGTTTTTACATGACTTTGGTCTTAGGTGAGGTGAGCTGTATGTACCAGCGCATATCAAATCAACCTTAGCGTTGAAGGCTTGTTAGATTAGATTTGGGCATAACAATTTCAAAAGGAGTTATGATGACACTGAAAATAAGCATAACATATAAATGAATAATTTTAGTGTTCTTATTTAGGATTCTTTGGTGGTAACGGTGAATTTATACCTCTTCAATTCTATATTACAATCGGACGAACAGAACACCCATCCCCGAGGTGGGACTCTAACCGACGACCTCTGGGTTAGCTTGATCGGATGCAACTCACCGGTCTAACCCGTGCGGAAATGAAAGGCTCAATGTAAGGGCTAAAACACGTATAAGCATAAAGTATAGTATCAGTCTTATTTCACTTAAAGAAGAAATGTTCAGGCAATCAAATTTCGTTAACTTCTTTCAAATCACGATTCATCTCTTCAGTTAAAATCTAAGGGACTTATTTTTCGGGTTAATGCACCTGAAGTCTTACCCTATACAATAGTATATTTAAAACGCCAACAAGAAAGTTGTTAACAACTATTTTTTATTTACGCTAGAGTGCCGCTTTGTTAAGGGAGTTGTTTTTCAAGCCTCGACTACAAATGCGGTCCCTTAGGAGTGAGGGTGTTGAAATCGTCTAAATTCCATCGTATCTTCCGTGAAGAAACAGAGATGAGAGCCCGATTTTTCTGCCATTATCAAATGCGTATAAATGAATTCACGCGCGTTGATGAAGTCGAGGGCTAATGGGAACCTCCCGGGTTCCGACCTCCGCCTCTCCTTAGGTGGTGGAAGGCTCCTCGGTGCCGGAGGCGAAATACGCAGACTCATGCTTCCGTTGTCCCGAGCATGTCTGGATATAATAAATATTCCCCCCCCCCCCCAACAAGGGGACACCGCTAACTCCGCTTAAAACGGGGCCATTATTTAGGAGGGCAATAGCCCCTTTGCCGGTCCTTGATTTTAATACCAAGATAACCACTCTATACGAGTTTCACGAATCAGGTCATTTTTCTCAGGTGAATGAAACGGAATAATTCATGCAGCCAGGGGGGGAAGAGTATCCACCCCAACAAATATTCCGACTTCGTTTTTCACATTCGAATGTCATCATTAATAAGAGTGTTATTTGAAAAAGACCGCACTTCACCTTCACATAAGCCCAAGAACATCATGTTCTCTGACATTGTCCTCCATTCTTCGCCACACCGAAATCTCAAAAGTACCTATCTACTTTCCACAGCTATGCTATCAAGTTCCGGGTACCAGATTCATACATCGCTACGCTCTATTGTGAGTTTTCACTAATCTTTTCTTCGCGTCGTTACTTGAGGTCTTGCCTTTTTTTTCGTAAACGTTTTCGACGCTAACGCAACTCTTATTATAATATCCTTGCCTATGTCCCCACTCTTACTCCGAGGCCAGCGTGCCCATTTTCCATCAAAGACACCATCCATTTGCATAAAGTTCTCTATCTATTCTCACTTCCACTATTCTAGTCTCATAAAGCAGTCTTTTTAACTCTCGTAAGTGACGTTACTCTCATTTATCACAAATTGTTCTCATCCAAAAACTGTTACATTGGTCCTATAATGCGTCCAACCACGTCTGCAGTCTTTTAGTGGACCAACTAGAGCCTGGTTGTCTGAAAATCCAACTAATTTTAATTCTGTATTGAAGACATTTTTATGTCTCGTCTACCATTTCTAATGAAGATAAGTCAAATAGCACTGTTGTCAACAGAAAAACCTCTCTTACTCGTCTGCCTATCTTTTCCCAATCTGATTATGAGAAAAGAGAAAAAGGAATAACGTACTCCGTATTTTTCCACTAAGATTTTTTTTTAAATCTGGTACGACTAGTTTCAACGCTATGGCTGTATCTTCAGGTCCGTAGCGTTGAAACTAGTAGTACCAGATTAAAAATCTTAGTGGAAAAATACGTAAGAAGTTATTCCTTTTTCTCAGAAATGGATTTCCGCATAGTTATGCCTGAAAATAAAGAATATAAGCTTGATTATATTTCGGAAGAAACTCGGAGGGCTTACGTTGTAACATTTAAAAGGTCTACTTATTTGACTAGCAGAAAGCAGAAGCAGCGACAAGACCATTAAAAATAAACCTGTGTTGGCTAAATATGCTTTTACGAAAAGGAAGGAGTTGATGAGAGGGACCTTATAAGGAAAGACGCAATGAAAAGGTTTGTGAAACTCATATGGAGCACTGAATTTTACGGATCTGAAACCTGATCCGTAAGGATGAATGATGAGCGTAGATTACAGGCTTTTGAGATGTGTGCTTGGCGAATGATGATTCAGGTAAAGTGGAGAGAGAAGAAAGGTGATGAAGAAGTACTAAGAGTGGTAGGGAAGGAGAGAAAATTGTTTAGTGAAGTTCAAAGAGACAGTATAGGTGGTTGGAAAGGTGCGGTGTGTTGTTAAAGACAGTAATGGGGGGTAAAATATTAAGTAAGTTAGGTAGACGTTGGAAAGGAATGCTGTATTTTAAGTAGAATGAGAGCTGTTAGAAATTAAGCATACTTGAAGAGGGATTTGTGTGAAGCTGGGGATCGGTATCCAATGTATGAACAGCAAACTTGGGATAATGATCGATAAAGGAGACTGAACTTCGTTTTCAAATTGTTGCAATCTTTCTCAAACTTAACCGTCTGAAAATGGCTTTAAATGAATAATTTTTTTTCAATTTAAGATGTTTCGGCGAGTCACTGAATTTGGTAAAAACAGTCATCGGAATTTAGTTTTGTGTTTGCTAGATGTAATATGCAATCAAGAATGAAAGTTGTTTTTTTCACCTACTTACGGTACTCGTTTGAGTCTTATTTTTATTACATAATTAAATATTTGTCAAAACGTTAGGATAGTCTAATATTGTAGCGATAACACCAAATCTACTTGGTTAGGATTTACTCTTGCTCGTCTCCAATTATATTTTTTCATAATTTGTGAGCTGGGAAATGAAGTTCAGTCTTCGATTGGTAATTATATCGAAAGTTTTAACTACCAATAATGATTAGAGAGTTCTCCTCAAGAATGAAATGACTTATATTTACAAAAAATATAACGAGTTGCCTTTCATGTAAACTTAAACATTTTTTATATCCGCTGGGGTTTTTTTGGCTGAGCTTGAAATTCGGATTGTGGAAAGATATGACCGCAGGGAATTGGGTAGCCGGATTAAAATTTAATTTCCTCCCACGATACCTCACATCATAGTATCTTTGGGAGTGCTCTCCGAGTTCCTTCGAGAGGTAAGGGCTGGCGAAATAATAAAGTGAGATTCGGACGCTCGATTTATTGTGCGAGAATCGCGAGAATACAAAACGATATGTCCGCGCTGTTCGGTTGTCGGTGAGTCACTGCAGAAAGCACTTCTTCCTCGACCCGGTGAGTCTTGTGGGGAGCTGCACAGTGCGGTAAAATGACACTTTAATTTTCCAAAATCGTAGAACTTTTGATTGAATAAAGATATTGACATCAATCTTTTTCTAATCGAAAGCCAAAAATCCAAAGAATACAGGAAAAGTAATTAAAAATATTTAATTTTTTATAGATTATGAAAAAATGTGCGAAATGAAAAATGTGTGCTATTATTAATTTAGACCGCATTTATTTGGCGTAAAAATTTATTATGGAGTATAATAGATTGTTTACAATTTTTGTGCAAATAATTTTTCTTAGCAGGTAAGCTTATCTGCATTAAAATAACATCTATCACGATTTCTTATTTTGGAGTAGAATTATGTGATTTTGATTTGTAAAATTCATGAAAAATCTTACCTCTGCGAGATAGTAATTTTACAAATTTGTATGAATCTTGTTCCTTCATATAGCAAATGCTTACAGTTATGTTTCAGTTACGTTTTATTTTAATTAGCCTGTTCGGGTTAATTAAAATAATATTTCATTGTAGTAAAGTCATCAGATTATAAATGATATGTTATTCGCCGCGATATTATAATTTTGTAAAGCGATATTCGACTTTGAAAGGGAATATTTAGGACATTTGGCCACTATCTGCATTGTTGTCCGGTGTGCATGCTTGCTCGTTTAAGAATGGTGTGTTGATGCGAAGTCGTATATTCTTGGCGTGCTGCACTATGGGATACGTTTGATGTCAATTGATGGATCGACTATTGATTTTGCGTGTATAACACGTTCATACTTTTTCTTGGTTTTTGTTTTTAGAGAATACAGTTCTGATTTAATTTTGATCTTCAGTCAGTTTTTTATTTGTTTGCAAAAAATTTCGTTAGCTAATAATTATTATACTATTTCCACTTTCTTCTTCTTTTTTATTAATAGTCAGAGGAAAATTAAATATTGTTAATTTTTATATTTCTGATAAAAACTTCTTACGCTAAATAAATGGGGTCTACATTAATATTAGCATAACATTTTTCGTTTTGCACATTTTTTTCATACTTTTATTAAAAAGTTTAATCTTTTTAAATACTTTTGCTGTGTTCTTCTGAGTTTTAGCTTTCGAATACAAAAAGATATATCAATTTCTTTATTCAATCAAAAGTTCTAATGATTTTGGAAAATAAAAATACCAATTTACCCCACTGTGGGCCACCTTCTGGGCGAGCTGCAACAATGTCCATAGTGACTAGGAGGTCTGAAGAGAGTGAGGCGCCATGTAACTTTAAATTCAGTGTGCATCAGGAAAGAGTGTAATACAAAAATTGTGTGAAATTTATGGAAAAAAATTCTTTTTTTCAATATTCTTGCTCTTTTTTCTCAAATATTTTATGCTAATTTATACAAGTACAAGTGAAGTACAATTTGTAGCTCAAACTATAAAGTGTGATCTGACAATATTTACAGGGTTCGGGAAATAGGTTCTTAAAAGATTTTGGGGTGTTAATTTCAACGGACAATATATGACAGTAACCACTTACAAATAGATGATACAATTTCTAAATTCTAATCATCCTTTAGATGATTAACCTTCAAAATTTCTTGTTTTCATCCCCTCCTACACATGGCCAGGCCACTTGAAGTGTATACATGTGAGTTAATTATTAATGAGTTCTTGCTATTGCTTGTCTGATGAAATAATACTTTGAACCACTCCATAATAAAATTTTATTTATGACCTGTTAAATAGTAGAAATTTATTTACAGGGTTGGATGCATTTATAGTAGAAGCTTGGATGGCATACTTTTGATTATTATTAATTTCCTTCTTCACAAAGGAAACAAGGAATAAACAGATATATGTAAAAGTAGTAAGTCACACAAAGAAAAATAAAACTATGATCTTCATTTCATACAGGAACATAGGATGAATGCAGTCATAAAAATGGCAAAACATTCACCATTATGAAGAAGATACACAGTTTTCCATAAAGTAAAGACTTATTACAAAATTAAGCATAGTACATAGATAATTTAGAAGGGTAAGTTCTCCTGTTTGGAACTTGCATATTGTGGCAGAATTTGTAGTTGTTTTCATGCATGTTTGTAGTGAGGAATCTAACAGTGTCCTGTATGTTGTGGATGATGTGCTGCTATTTTGTTTTTCATGTGAGTGGCTTCAATATGTGTGTAATATATCTCCTAACATTTATGTTTGAATTTTCATTTTGTATGTGAATGAATGTTTGGTGGTAGCTTACCCCCTGCCACATGCCCTTGCCAGCTTGCAGGGTATTACGTAGAAGTAGAATTAAGCAATAATATCTTTACTTTGTGGAAAATTACAGAGTATCTCCTCTTCACTGTGTTCAAGTTCCACCAAATCATGCCTGAAACTTTACTATTTACTCAGCATTATATTTCAAGGAAAACATTTGTAGTTGATTATATTAACACAAGCTTTTATTTCATAAATTAATTGATTATAAATGGAAAAAATTGATTTTTTTCAGGTACAGAGAGCACAATAGTTGTTTTCTTTCTCAGATTACTGTATATAAACCTCATAGTACATAGATAATTTGTTACATAAATTTCCAAGTATCACTGATCATGGTTACGATTGATTGTCCTTTTGTGGCAAATTCGATCTGCAGAAAGGGTAAATAATTCACTCAGTGTTTCAACATGTCCCACTCCAACAATACTCAATGGGCGGTTCAAGTGACGTGGATCAACAACTGTAATTGGAAATAAAAGGCATATTATTATCATTAGTTATTTGCAACTTCCTACTTTCAACTGTGGAGAAATAAATTAACTCTTTAAATGCCACAGATTTTTTGGTGGGTACTTCCAGAAGTGCCATGGGTATTTTGGGAATTTTTTATGGGTATATTTAAAAGAAATCACTATTTGTTTGTTAATTATTATTTTATCATGATTTCTTCTAATTTTGAATCTGGAAGCTCTATTCTACATGCATTTGAATAATAATCCATTGTTAATTCTAATGCAACACAAATGTTTTAGTTAGACACTCTGAGTGCCACCAATATGTCATCATTGGTACTTCAAGCTCATATGGCAAACAATGATATATTTCCGCCAGTTACTCGAAGGGTTAAGGAGTATTTGTTAAGTTTATTGCTATTCATTAGGTTTAGGTTCAAAGTCTACTAGCAAACAAATGATGAGGTGACAAAATTATATCATAAAAAAAGTAACTTTTGTTTTAATTTCATCTCATTATCTGCAGACACAATCACCTGAATGAATAATTTTTTTACAAGTAGTTTTTAGAGTTTTTACAATAAAGTAAACAGTGTACATAAATCATCTCCACTGTAGGTAAGGTGAGTATTCATTTATTTACTTTGGAATTGAATCCAATGCACAATTTCACAGATTTTCGTCTATCTTTCTATGCTTTCAACATTAATTGTTGTTGACTAAACACACACCCTATGAGCAGAAAGATTTTCTTACCACTAGGCCTTCTCTTGTGGATGACTTGAAGCTCTTGTGAAGGCTTGGATGGCTCTGGGTTACCCCCCTCATACAATCCCCTATACCCAAGGTATGGTGTAATCACTCTTGCAACCAAATTCTCCAGTTTCAAACGTTCACTGCTGGGTGGGCAACTTTCATTGACTCCCTAAAAAAGATTAAATTTGCTTTTAGAATATGTACTACACATTTTCATGTACTTCGAAAACAATATTTTCCAGCCTATATGATGATCTTTTTTCTCTCCAAAATTTCACCTGAAATTGGCCAGCATCTTATGGGTCAAGGGTGAATATTTTTTCCACCATCAGGGATACAAATACTCATATTAAAACAATTTCATTAAAGGTTACAAATAGAAGGTAAAGAATTCCTTTATACATATTTGTGCTTACCTATTCTCTGAAGAATAATCTTTTAGTTTAGGTAGTTGATAATTTCTTAATGTAAAAATAACACTTCATAAATTGTTTGCTATAACATAAGTTCTTTTTTTTCTCTAAAGTGTAACCTGAAAAATCACACTGCACTCTTTGGGCTGTGAAATATGGTACTTAAGTTGAAATATTAAATACAGTACCGGTAAGGTTATTTTAGACTTAAAATATAACTAATTGCAACAGAAAAATATGTGAAAGGAAAAAAAGAGAAATGAAAACTAAATTTCAATTTTTTCACCATTACCTAATAATTACATAAAATTACTTTTTATCCAGTAGAATGCACATGGAACAGAGGTGTGACTGGTTCTCCATCAAGGAACACAGATGAAGGATGATAAGGTCAAATATTTCAATGGGAGAGAATAATTCAGTAAGAATACAGTGAGGGTGAATATTTACCAGGTTTAAGGTTTTATTAAGTAGTTTTTAAGCATAAAGAACTTAACTACAATTCTCATTCAACTAAGTTTTGGTTTACTTAGAGAATATACATGCTTCAATAAGAGGAATAAATTCCAGATAAAACCACTCCTCTTCCAGGTATTTGTTTGGGGAAATCAGTAAACCAATACATCAGAATTATTAAAATACTTGGACTAATTGACAAAAGAGACAGGAATACTGATAAACGTAACAAAACAGGTTTTAAAAAACTTTTTTGCTTACCTGTAAAATTAACAGCATCTGCTTGATCACTGGTGGAACTTCATTTTTTGAGCCCCTATATGCTTCACCTGCTGGCTTATATCCATCTAAAAGCATCTCAAGCTCAGGCTTCAGGGGAAGGACAATGTGGTCTCTAAACATCATTAGTCCAGCCTGTCGGATACTTAAATGCCTTGACTGGTAAGTAAGGATATATTTTGGTGTAAGAGAAACATAAAACAATTCATAAAGGATCAACACAAGTCTCTTGAAATTAAAAATCAGTCACTAAATGTATTGTTTGTTAAGGTCATAATTTTAACTTGTTTTGTAATTTGTGGTGTTAATTTACAGCTTGATCTTAGAGTTAAAAAAAAGACAAGTGTATTATGATTGGAACAAGATCAAAGGATTTTAGTAATGACATGGGTTACATAGAAAGAAAAAAAGGAACACAAATCTCAAATAAACACAAACCAATTAGCTGATGGCCAAATATAGCTTGAAATTAATTCTAATAGAAGTGAATAATCAGAGTATGCAGAGTTACAGTATCTCTATATTGCATGCAACTTATTAACTGGAGATGAAAATGTAGTCCTTTTTTCAAATTATTATTGAGGAGATACATGAAAGAAAAAAGATGCACCATTTATAAAAAAGAAAGATTAAATATAAGAATCCTGATGAACATTTTCTCAAACTTTATAAGTTATAAAATTATATGATATGATTTTAGTGAGTAGGATAAGAATCACACATATGTCTGTGTGAAATGATTGATTTTCCTCAAGCCTATAAAAATCTTAGACCTTCTGGGGGTTATCATTTAAAGAGAGGAGCACAAGGTAACAGCCATATAACCAATGCCAATATTTAAATCTTTGCTAAAACTTTACTTGATCACTGACATTCATAAGATTTTATTAAAAATATTTTTAATCTAGGTTTAGGAAATGAATTCAGATTTTTTTAAAAGAGGCATTTGAAATTTTTACCAAAGTCCAATAATTTGGAGATCATTTGTTAAGTGGATCTCTTTTGGTAACCCTATCTCCCCTATATTCTATCCCTCTCTCTTGATCCCAAATGGTTGCAGATGCCTTAAGTTATATTCTGTGCCTTTTTTTCCAAATTCCCTACCTCTTACTCTTAATGATGCCCATCCTCCCCACCTTTCATCCCAAGTACCTAAATGAAACACCTCACTGAAGATAGTGTAAAAATGATGAGGCTGGCAAGGTGTTATTATAAATAAGTATTTAGTGTGAAATATTACAGAATGTGGTTAATTCATCATCTTCTTCTTCTGCTACTCCTCCCCATCACAATGGGGAGGAGCAGCAGAAGTCATCATGTCTCTGAATATGATATCATATTCAGAGACCCCACATGAATGGGGAGAGGGAAGTAGAAGAAGAAGATGATGAATTACCTACTAATATTAGTCTCCTCCACTTTACTCTGTCCATTACATCCCCTATCACCACACCCTCCACCACCATGTCTTCTGTTACACTAATTCATAATGATATTCTACAAAGTGCCTACCATCAATTTTTGTTACATTAAATATAGATGGTAAGAACGTGGATGTTGGAACTTCATTAATAGAAAATAAAAATACGCTATGCCAATGAGCAATGAATTTAAGATTTTTTTATATAAAAGAAACCAAAGATTTTATGTGAGTAATTTTCTTAAGAAACTGCTAGTAGCATCTACCTGTATGACACAGTTAAACCTAGAGTGTCACATATACCAATTTATATTTAAGATAAATTCAGGATTTGCTGCCCCTCATTTTCCATATGAGAAAATAAATAAAACAGCTACTGAACACATTCCCACTTTAGCATGTGCATTTTGCAGCACAATTACTTTGCTTTTGATAATATGTCTTATATTAAATTAAATACATATATGGGGTCAATAAAAAATGTATATAGGGCTAGAGGGCTATTATAACATATTAATAACATTATTTAAATGCTCAAAACTATTACTTTTTGTAATTGCCATGCTATGTTTGACCAACTGCTTGGAATACTATATTCCAATACATTTCCCTCTTGGGATTTTAATTCTCATTATATTTTTAGGTGACTACTATTGTATATGTCACAGGTCACTGTTTGTTGAAAACCAAAGTTAAAGCATGTTTTACATCAAAATAATATTTTATGCCATAATAAAAGTGAGGGAACGAGTGAATTTTCAAGGAATTTAACAAATAAGAAAGAAAGGAATGATATCTGAACTCTATGTTATATTCATATGTGACGTTTTATATTTTTCAACATTAATTTTGTTAATTGTATTAACATTCATAGAGATATCTGCTACAATTTACTGAATCACCAAGGTGAGTTCACTTCTCATACTGAGTTATCAATTAAATTTGAGAAGCAGAGCATTGTGTAGGTTGATATCACCATAGATGGAGGCTTAAGATAAGAGATATTTATGGACTATTTAATGGCAACAGAGTGTGATTTCATGCTGACAATCATAACTGGATATAAAGGCAGATATATGAACCATTATAACATCACTATCAATATCCCTGCTATAATTATGACTTCAACATAATTGAAGGCCTATTTCCGCTTGTTTCCACTGTGTCTTCTATTTCATTAAATTATTACATGTTTTTAAAATAAAGCATCAATTAACATCATTATCTGCTAAGGTAAATTTATTGAGGAATGTGTATCTAGAGAGATGTAATTTTGGAAGTAGGTAATCTGTAAATATATAATCCAATGTAAAGGGTTCTGAAATGATGTTATGTGAGAAGTTGGATGAAAGGTTTTAACAAAACTTATGATTTGTGAAAGTATGCCATTTTTATGGTATAATTTATGGTGTTGAGGATAATTTTACATCAAATTTATATTGATACATGTCTAATACTATCTTATATGATTAAAAAATTAAAAAATGCTAATTCGAATCCCAAATGTGTTTTTGGGATTGGTAAATATATGTTTTTCATTAGTGACACCATATCTATTTTAAGTAAGGGACTAAGATTAATTAACAAATACCTACTCTATAAAATTTTTAAAGGTACTGCTTCTTGAGAATAAAGATAAGGAGAATTTGTTTTGATTGTATAAACATAAAATAAGAGGTCACCTAGTCCAAACAGAAAGAAATATGATAAGTTTAAGAATGGATGAGCATACAGTGGGAGTTCATAAGCAGAAGGTTTATAGGCAATGATGGAATAATGAACAAGTAATTGAATATTTGGCTATAAATCAGCAACATCTAAACTCAATAGTTTCAGACGTCATTTTGTGGAATTTATTCATCATGAAATGAAAGAAATAAACTTTGTATTTCACATGAAATGTGGGATTCATAGTTTAATTTCTTTCATTACATGAGCAACATTTTGGTGGAGTAGGAGACAAGGAGCATCTTGGTGGAGTAATAACAATAAGGCAGTCCCAAGGCAATATATCGTAGATCATATTGCTATTTATACAAAGAATGCTTCACTGTAGTTAGAAAAGGTGGAGAAAATGTGATAGTCAAATGAAAAGAAAATGGAATTATTGAACATATTAGAAATAAGAATATTTTTGAGATAAAATGGAGGAAATATTGAGACATAATTTAATGATGAAAGTTGTTTGAGAAGGTAAGATGTTAGGTTAGCATGATAAAGGTAGTTGAACAAAAGATGAATTAAATAGTTTGTTGGGGGGTCAGAATCCAGGAAGTTGACTAATAAATTAGTTCGTAGTATAAAATGTGTGACGTTATGCCAAGTTTCAGAAGATACTTGAAATATATAAAGGAGAAAAAAGAATTAGCTATTGAAAAACTTTGGGTCACTTATCTGCATTTCACCCACAAAATTAATTTTGATAACAACAGAAATAAAACTTTGTGTTCTGTTGTTAAATAAAACTCTTTCTGTTGTTATCAACATGGATTTCCACAAAGTCTCGGCCTTGACAATTTCTCGATTCAAAATTAATTTTTCTGAAAATGTAAGAGTCTCATATTTGCTACTCAAATCTTAGTCCCCTACTTTAGTAATTAATTAATTATACTGAGAAAGGGAAGGTGAAAGAAGAATTGGTAAAATTACATAATTTGAATGCTTAGATATTCTTACTATATATTGTATTTATTTAACAGGCAAAATTATTTCATGATTTTTAGGTATAACTTCCTTGACATTAGCAGTAGTTTGGTTAATGTTATGCCATGATCTAGTAGAATATTGATGTAACATATGGGAAAATACATATTGCAATAGACTGGATAAGATACATCAGCAAAAATTATTTAAGATGCTGATAAGATCAATATATATTTACGGAAATTAAAATCACTGGGTGAACTACACAAATTTTTTAATGAGACGACCTAGGATTCAACACGTGTCATGATGATGACACAACATGTCGAAACCTTGGTTGTCTTATTAAAAAATTTGTGGAGTTCACCCAGTGATTTTAATTTCCATAATGGATAACTTCCACCATATCATGCCAGAAAATATTACTGCTATCTATATATTTGTTGAAGTTTTGCAGAAATATGTATGGTATGAGAAATACATATTTGAAAGGGAAAACCAAATGGGATGTGCATAGGCAATGCAAATCGATAGTTCATTGAATGGTTAGAATGTGAGAAAACACAAAGAATAATGGCAAGAGAAGAAAATTTTTGATGTTCCCAAAAACAGATTCTTGTAACAAGTTTCAACACAAATCGACATTAAGCCAGATGCCTGATCTGTATTGAAACTAGTCACAATAAACTGTGGTGCTATTTTTCCTTGGTGTGTGAACTTTTTAAAATATTTATTATTTGCGCTGATCATTCATTGGAAAAAGTGTGCACTACTCTTTTTTTTAAATAAACATAGTTTAGAGGAAAATTAATTATCCTTTCTCGTTAAGTATCTGTTTTCGACGTATGTTTCTGTTCGGGGATTTTAAAAAAATTGAAGAAATGTATTTTGGACATCCTACTAGCGCTTTCCTCCAAGAAAAGTGCCGCGGAAGGCATTTCGTCAACTGTTACAAGATGAGGGATACAGAGATTTTGAGGTCGAACCATTGAAACATTTCAGGAAAATACATGAGTTGAATGTCTAGTTCCCAGGGCGCATGATCCACTCACTCACCTTGACCTGATAGAATATGGCTTCCAGCAGCAGGAGTGAATGTGTGTAGAACTGCTCCCATGTGTTCGACAGCTCCGCACACAGTTTCCGGGCGTCCTCACCACCGCCTTCCCCCGTCGCCTCTCCAGTGACCCTTCCTTCCGCATTGGGTGTCTGGGTCTTTCTCGCCCCGTCCGTGACCTCTTGGCCGGGGTCGCTCCTCCTCCTTATGTCAGCGAGAACTTCGGACGCCGCCGCCGGGAGGAGCTTGTCCTTGAGGTACTCGAAGATGAACGCTCCGGCCTCCGTCCTCAGTAGGACCCTCACGTCGGAATGAAGGGAGGAGAGTTCTCCTTCCGCCAGGGGGCCCCCTCCGACGACGGCGGCGGCCTGCTTCCCCTTAACACAGTGCCGCACCACCCTGTCGACCGCACCCCTAATGTTGGCCCACTGCGCCCCGCACCGCCCCTCGCCCTCCTTCGGCACCCCACCCTCCTCCTCCGGCAGCCTCGTGAGGGAATAGCGGAACATCGGATCGAATGACCTGAGACCCAGGACTTCCTTCCT
>WURS02435386.1:0-15422 GCA_011762765.2 Rhinocypha anisoptera | reverse complement strand
GTAACCATAAAAAATTGGTTACTAGGTAACTAGTTAGGTAGGTACCTGCTAATTGAAGTCAGTTGGTAACCGGTTACTTGTCGTGGTGAAACTTCCAAGAATCGGCGATGACTGGCCGCACGCAGAGGATGCGTTTGCACAACCGGTCAAGCACGTCCATGTAAAAACTTGCATTCACAGTCTGTCCAGGGGGTACAGACTCCCTGTGAACCACACCACGATGGTCAAAACAGGAGATGAGCCACATTTTCATCAATCCTTGAAGTTGACGGGCAACTGGTGCGCTGGTCGTCTTCAACAAGCTGCCATCTCTCCTGGAACAGCTTATTCCACTCAAATATTGTTGAGCGGCTCATGGCAGCATCCCTGGAGGCATTCTTAATCATTTCAAGGGTCTCTATCGTGGTTTTTCTGAGTTTGACGAAGAATTTGATGGTGTAGTGTTGCTCGAGAATTTTCTCCATCTTGGATCGCGACGACACTTCTTAACATAGGTCCATGGAAATCAACGTGCTTACTCTCCGCTTGCCCATAGGCGACTAGAAAAAACATCGGTCTCTTCAGAAGGTTCCCCACTACCACGCCCAGGTGGTCCGACCCTCCTCCACCACTCAGTTTGTGCTACAGAAATTCAGTCCTACAAAATTCAGTACTTTTTTATCCTACTCTATATAATTTTCACCAAATCAGGCATGAGGTGGTGGAAGTGATTCATACAGAGAGTATAGAGTAGAATAAAGTTGGAAAGGAAATTGTTAAGTAAACATAGTAGGTTATTCCATATGTTAAGTATTCATTTATTACGGACAGCTTTCGTTAGACTTTCGTTTCGTTTCGTTTCGACTATCCTCTTCAGGTGGTTACATACAAAAAAAGAAAGAATGTATGTAAACAAAGGACTTTCTATACGCACCCACCTGAAGATGTGACGCTGTAACAAAACCAGGCTGTGATCAATAAATACTCTACATGTAGAGTTGGCTGTTCAATTTCTTTCCTTCCGACCACTACTAAAGAATTTGATAAAGTGGCATCTGAGACAAGTGTCCTAAATATACAAGGATATTTTTTTTCAAACCTTCATCATGTACATAGACAACCGTAACTGGAGTGACAGTGTTCAGAAATTCAGTACTATTACTTTTCGATTTTACCCTGTAGATCAATGTTTTGGAGTGTGACTGCAGGGAATATGTTCATGTACGTATGATTGCCGCCCTTGTACCCTCCCTATTTCCTCCCCAAATTTTATGGCCCAAACTTTCTAAAAAGGTTCAAAAGGTCACACTTTCTTATTGTTCTGGAATAGGGCACTCCTCTCCAATACCGCTTACGACAGTTCAAGACATTCTGGCGAGTTTAATGAATGAACTCCATTCACTGAGATTAGGAAATCCTCTTCTGACTCACCCTCATCATTTTCCATAGTTGTCTCTGAGTTTTGGTAGAATGCTGGTTGCAAATAAAAGTTTTACATACTATTTGGTATCATATTAATCAGGACATATCAAGGAAAATAAATATGGTGTTCATTTTTTGTTATATTCCTGCATGAAATATTTTAACTATAGTCAATCATATCTCCACTACCCCGCTTGGAAGGAAATGGGCTACACGATCAATAAGGGATGTCCCAAGTCCACTACCTAATAGAACTTTGCCAGCTTTAGAGGGAAGAATGCCATGGTTACTTCTCTCCTGTACACAGCCATCAGGAAAGAACAAGACTGCTGCAGCTGAGGGGTTAATAATCTTTCATATTTCATGAGATTTGTTGGTAAACTTATCAGTACCCTGTCATATTATAAGTTGTTTTGTTTATCATTGTTAAGAAGCAATTAGAGACTTTTTCAGTAAATTATATTCAACTTCCGAATTTGTATTTTCAATAGATTTACCTTAAAGATATTGATCCTTGAGAGTAACCAATATCGGACAAATGTTGTTCCGTTGCATTTAAACACATTAAAGGCTGGATATTTTATTTTCCAACTTATCCCACTGCCTGGTCTTTTTTCCATCAGACTGTTTTTTTTTGCATTCAACTATAAATGACATTTTTACCTCTCATCAACATTTTAGAATGTATATTTGAACTGCTGGCCGGGTTAGCCTGGAGTTAGCATGCTTACCGGCTAACCCATAGGTTGCAGGTTCGAGTTCCACCTAGGGCATGGGTGTTGTATTTGTCCAAGATGGTTTTTTTCTTTGATGTGAAGAGATGTGAAATGACCATAGCCATTAAAGCACCCTATAGGCCATTTATTGAGGCATGAGAAACTATGAAGATAAAAATTGTAACTATGGAATACCAAAACTAGATAAAAAATGGTAATTAAGCAAATGAAACATGAAAGAAATAGAGTTTTATACATTGCCTACTTAGGTATGTAAACTTAACTTACTTAATTATTAAAAGTTAATTATTTCAGGGCAGGTGGCATTTAATGACAAAGTAAAAACACAAGTTATCTCACAATCCATTCATAACAGATGGCATGCAAAACACAAAAAAACTTGTGATCCATTCTCAATGTATAAAGATAACTTAGTGTATTATCACTTAAATATAAAGGAAATGCAGAATTTGAATGTAAAAAATTACCATCAAATGCTGAAAACTTTGATTCACACAGAATCTTCATAGACATCAGTTTAAGTCTCCGATTAACATACTAAGCATAGGTATAATGTCAATAGCAGAATCTCATGTTAATGTCAGTCTAAATTCATGTAGAATATATCTAGGTTTAGTTTTAACAGAAAGGTAACTTATTACAGGATATAAGATCTGAGATATCAGAATGAATAATTTCCTCTTTGTCTTTTGGACATCAAAGTTTGAAATCACTAGATTAAGCATAGATAAAGATGAATTGATGATTCATAGGTAAAGATGAATGATTTACTCATATGTGACATTTATATTCCTTACTTTTAGGTCATAAGATAAACAATTTTTTTTAAATTCTGATTTTTGTAAGTCATAAGGAAATTGGAGTAACCAGACTTCATTATAATTCCCAGAGAATTCAATAGAAAAACATTCAGGCAAAACAAATAGCATTGGCCAAATTTTGAACATTGAAGAGACAGAATATTCACTTTTTCTCAGAAAGTACATTCAGTACAGCTAGTAAAATTTGGTAAAACATAAGAATGTGGATAGATGTTTATAAATATTTCAGAGGACATACATAGTGAGTTGAAGAAGTAATGACTTGAAAACTTACAGCGAAAAATCTTCAAAATATATTTAGCTTTGCTGAAATCCATATTTGTGGAAAAAATTTATTTTGTTTGAAAAAAACTTTAACTCAATTTTGGGATTGGGATATTATTAGAACTATACTTCTTTGAAAGGACATGAATTACTTTAAAGAAAATACCATACAAAAATGAAATTTTTCTCTGTGGTTAATGCAAAAAATGCCCATACAATACACTGTCTCTGATGATGGTCTATGCCATCAACAGACTAATTATTTCCTCATAAATCACTCATTTGGACTATTGTACATCTCAAGTTATAATAAAAGAAAATGGAAAATATAATATTTCTTTTTTTGTATTGGAAATACTTACATTTTTAACAAATATTTACAATAATTAATTTTATTCAAATGAGCTTTTAGTGTGACATTTTCTAGGGATAGAAACTGAAAACACTAGATACTTTACTGTCCTGATTGTTTGTGCATATATGTATTTATTTATTTTCAATGACCCACAAACAGCAATAATAGGCCAATTTCAGTGGGCACTATAACGTTTTTTAATAACAATGATGAAACACACACTTCATTAAGAAACCTAATTAGGGTACATCAGTAATATATTACTGTTCATTATTCTCTTTTCAGGTGTGAAAATGTTCCGTGCTGAAGTGAAAGTTAAGGCCGAAGATGACAGCAAAAGACCTCATATCTTACATACAGTACATTGATTAACAACACATTTACTGTTGGTACAGCCACA
Organism: Rhinocypha anisoptera; assembly: GCA_011762765.2. NCBI lineage: Eukaryota > Metazoa > Arthropoda > Insecta > Odonata > Chlorocyphidae > Rhinocypha > Rhinocypha anisoptera. The sequence goes on along the minus strand of WURS02435386.1, from coordinate 11,444 downwards.
TCAGTATTTCAGTTATGATGCCATTGAAAATAAATGATCTTGATATATTGTTATTATCAGCAGCAGAAAAAATAAATAATAATGTATTTTTCATCATGAGATCATACAGAGTAAATGTTGGTGTGGAATTTATCAAAATTATATCACCAAGGCCTCAAATCTAAAGACTGTAAACGGACAAAGACTGATAATAAAGAGTTAGTATTAGTCAAGCTATAGACTTATCATTAAAAATACTTCATTAAAGCAATATTTTCATAACATAACTTTCTTTTAACTTGGTTACAAATTCATCCACAACAAGATCCTTTGTCAATTTCAATCATTTTTCTGTTGCTATGGCAAAAACTCATTGACCTTTAGACAAGCAGTTTGCAAAATCTTTAACCTGTAAATATGTAGTTATATACATATATGTTTGACATACCTTGGTATAGCCTTGGTGTAAAGGTAAAGATTCTTTTATTTTTTGTCACATTTTCCATTCACCTACCTAGCCAATTAAAAACTTGGTTGTGGCATGAAATATGGAAAAGATATTCAGAAAAATGATTACTCTTAGATCAATAAACTTGGTCATTATTGAACCAATTTTTAAATACAAAAGTAACTGATCTTTGTACACAACCCTCAAACATTTTGATGGTATATGTCCAAATTCTCTGTTACTAGTCATTTCATTTGGTTCACAATCCTTAAATGACTCAGAGTAGTCAATTCTCTCTTCAGAATTTTCAGATCTATCTTTTGTTCCTCTACAGCATGTGATTCATAAGAAGTTACCACAGATGCATCACTCACAATTAAAATCATCCAATCCTGGTTTGCTACTTTTGCTGTTGCTTTCACCAAAGATTAGTTTGGAGAATGGTCTAAGTGGAAAGGATGTTTGGGATAGCAGACTGTAGAGAGTAGGCTCACGAATTCTTCTAAGAATGGCAACACAGCATAGTGCTGTTGTAGTCAGTCAGATATAAGTCATTTGTCTGGAAGGAGTATTTTCAAAATTTTAGTTTTTCATTATGGATTATGTTGGTTGCTTACTTCTTGTCACATCCTTTATGAGTGCTTCTTTTTGCAAGCAGTATGCTTCAAATTGAGGAATATATGTGTGTTTTGAGTTTATCATGATTTTTTCACCCACACTGTCAATTACGGAAAGTGCAGGAAAGATAAATTTGGAAGATTTGAGTGATCATCTGTGTCTACAGAACACCCTGTAAGTCACCACAAGGGCATGTGGCAAGGGTGAGTGAGCCATCACCAGGCATGAATTCCCACTTGCAGATAAACTACTTACATGCAAAAATTTTAGTAACAAAAAATGTCATGCAGAAACAAAATAAATCAACATTTAATTAAAAAAATGCAAAATATTATACATTTATACACTATTTACCCTAACTATTATCTCCGAGCATATGGTCATATTTATTATGATCTCTAATTGTTCGTGGAAAAAATGACACTTTATATCTATCTGTTTGACAGTCTTATCTCTCTGATTTTATGTATGTGATCTGATTTAACATAGTATGTCAGGGTTCGTAATATATTTATGACTTCTTTGCAGAAGTGCTCTTCCTGAAATCTGCATAATAAATTTAACCTGTACCTCAACCTATACTCAACGAGTGGTTCTCAACCAAATTTTTCCAATAAGCTTGTTACACTGCAACATTTATCGTAACAAACTTTCACAAATCTAGCTGCTCTACACTGCACTTGATCGAACTCCAAAGCCAGTCCTGCCTCATGAGGGTCCCACACACTCGACATGTATTCGAGATGAGCCCTAACTAATGAAAAGTAACTGAGCTCCTTACCATCTCATAACATTTCCCTAGTACATGATGAACAGATTGAGAAAATGTTTCTTGAAAGCGAATGAGGAAAGTGTTTTGAGTTCTGATAGTGACATGGAGAATGACATAAGCAATCACTCTGGAATTAACGCATTGGTGTGCAATGGTTTGCATGAGGTTTTAGATTTTACTTGGACATTCCTTAAATCATAAAAGCATTTAAATTTCCTGTGCCGACTGGGTTAAACTCCATTTAAATGCCCTCTGAATGCTTGAAGGATTAATTAACCTGAAGGGTTAATAGTATATTCAATGTCAATTCAAGGGAAATGAATAATCATAAACTATGATTTTATTTTACAGATATGAAATTATTTTATCATTATAAGGTTAGCCTTGGTTGAGACATAATTTATGCTTAGTATTGCATAGAAATGCTAGAATTTCATGCCAAAAAATGTAGAACATCTCAAAAGTCAGTATAAGAATTGTTTCTCAGAAGCAGATGCTTGCTAAAGTAGAAACCAAGATTCAATATTGGATCTTGGTTGCTACTCTCTTAAATTTGTTATTGATCACTCAGTTGACGGGATGCATTTTATTAATCACTCCTTATGTCTCTCAAGGTTTTTATTTAGGCTTTAAATGGGAATATTATTAAAAACAAAAACTAATTATCTAAGAATAAGCTGTAAGTCATCAGGAAAATTGGAAAGGTTTAACTTTTTTGCAGTTAATACATCCTTACCATCTTAAAAATTTCTAAATGATTTTATAAATCTTTAATTTACTATGCAAATATTGCGAAGATTCACCTTGTAAATACAGTAATATATTTATGTGCCGGTAGGTATTAATATAATATATACCTTCCATATTGAGTGTGAAGAGTAATGCATGTTTGATCGAACAATTGAAATACCCTATTTCTCTTGGTCAATGTACCGGAATTTTATCATACAAAGAGCTTTGCTCATTTTTACAAAAAGAATTTTAGGAAAAACATTTTTAAAGTTATTTGTTTTTATGGTTAGTCATTAAGAGTGGTCAGTTTCCCGCCTATCGAAACGGATGACGCTTACATTTCAATTATATTTAATAAAAAGCTATAAACAGTAAATGACATCTTCCTGTAAAATATACATAAATTATTTGTAATTCAGTCCTTCCCCGTAACATTGATCATAAGTCACATGCAAAAACGTATTTGATATACCGCTTTATTTTATCTACGATTTCTCTAGTCAATTGTTTTATAAAGAAGTCGCCATAGTGACGAGAGCGGTGAATTCAACAGTGTTGGATTAATACTTTTGATACTGCCAAATGTATTTCTGGAATATATTTTGGGGACTTGCCCGAGTTTAAGTAATATTAATTCTTCCATAATATGTTGGGTAACTATAACCGTAATCCTTAACTATCTATAAACACACATCTCGCGTTTATATGCGAAACCATAACTAACTATAACGTACATTTACCATTGAATCTGATTATTATATTGTCTCCTGTCTCTTTCCATCTACATTTTATTATAATTTATAACATACGATAGCTACTTTAAGTGTATTGCAACATGTCAGATTACCTCAGGTTATGAGAAATTGACTGCATCAAACTTTTTCCTGTGCTCGAATGTTCATTTTTTAGGTGATTTTCATTCGCTTTCCAATCAACCATTAAAACAGTAGTTAATCAAAACTTTTTTTCTACAAGTCTCAGGGTTAAGCTGTTAGGTTATCATCAGTTATTAACAATTTATATTATATTACATATAATGGCATTGCTTTCAATTTCACTTCATTACTCTTTACTTACAAAGTCGTTAGTCCTTATTACCAAATACTTTGGACTAGAGTATACATATTGAGCAGTAATTATGCTTTTTTATGACTCAACGACCACATTTACTAATGTCTTTAACTTCTCTTGCGTGTGCAAGAATATAATGCTCCTTCTCAAAAATATAAATCAAAATGAATTTCTTTCCTAATTGTTTACCGTTAGGTACCAGGCTAAGGAAAAATGTTCCAGAGGGAGACCGAGACTCATGTATTTGACAAATAATAAATTGTCTCCACTTTACTTCCTTAAAAGAAGAAATAAAAGGAAAGTACAACATATTCCCATATTTGGACAGCTATGACCGAAACTGGAGATTTGAAACTGAATAAGAGAAAGGTACCAGAATACTATGATTTTTCCCACATTTTTTGTAACTGAGTAGGATGAGAAGGTAGCTAAACAATTTACCATTAAGTTTCCCAAGCAACAGTATATTAGTTCAACAAAAAAATTTAAATTACAGTTGAAACTTCGGATACTAGTTTTCCTCACATAAAATTTAACATAAGGGCAAAATTATAATGATTTGGAAAGGAGTATATTACCAGAAGATGTATTCCAATAAAATACCTAAATAACTATCTCATCCATCCTTGACTAAGATTATTCCTAGAGGTTGTGATGCTTAGGTGATTGGAGTTATTGTGTTAATTTCAGTCAACCTTGAATTTTTTTTAGTCATTCAATGTTTAAATACAGCTAGTTATTCATTTTCAGTATATGTTAAGTATTTAAGATCATTAATTGAGACCTGAATTAAAAATGCGATTTTTGGAATAAATATTTTGCTTAAATGATTTGAGGTTTTCCCTGTGAATGGGTGTGTAGAAAGATTCTCGGGTTTCTATTTGGGTTACAAACACACTGAAGATGATGGCAGACCCAGCCATTGAAATGTCGGTGCACAGCAATGCCTTCACCCGGATGGAAACCTAAGAATCTTTCTACACAATATTTTGCTTGGTAAGAAAAAGATAGATGGACCAGCATTCCATAAAGCCTGGACCAATATGATATTTGTAATCTTTAAATAACAAATTCAACTTTTCCTGTCATATAATTAAGTGCATTACAACAGGATTTTACACTATATTAAAGTTATGCATGTTTTGGACTACATATTCTTAATAATGCTTTTGGCTTATATGCAAAACCTGCTTTGGACTCAAAATCTCATGAGAATTTTAATCTTCAAGAGACTAAATTTACCTGCTATATGAATTAGCTAGAGTTGTCAGTCTAGTCAGTTGGTCACATTCTTTGCTTCATCTGTTCAATTGTATTAACACTATTTCATGGCTTAACTATCTGACTTCATCCAAAAAAGAGGACTGCTTTTACTGTGAGTTATATTACTAGTTCAATATAATTTCCGGTTGTATACTGTTAATTAGCACTATATGCCTTATTGTTGGCTTTCTCAGGTCAATATTTACTGAACACTCATATGCATTACAGTAGAATGAGCTTTAAACTCTGTGTACCTTCTAATTTCCTTCACAAAGAACAAAATGGTCTACTGTTTAGCTCTTATTATCTCCTTACTTTTCAATATCCTTTTATATTTCACCGATACTGGTGGGAGATCGAGCAAATATATACTGAGATCATTTTGTCTTTGGGAAAGACCGAGGTACATACAATTCAATTACTATAAAACAACATTCATAAAACAGAATTAAGGATATAACCAGGACATTTTTGTTTGTTTCTTGAAAATTGAGAAAATGTTGGAATGAATTAGAGTGTTAAATGAAGGGACAGGTTACTTGTTAGTTACCAATTTCTGTGCTGGTCAGTGCAAGTAAAATAGTGGATGGAATATAGAAATGACAGTGTTAGGTGGGAATAAGTTATGGCTTTCTGTTATTACCAATACTCTTTAAAATATAAGCAGAAATCCTGGTAACAGTGTCATGGGAAAGTATAAAGACAGTTTTAAAACTTTGTATATGGATCTAATTTATTCTGTCAATTTTGGCAGTATATTGGTAATTTTATCAAAATAATGTGTATGTGCATTGTTGAATTAATTGCAGATCAAGTGTATGGGTCATGGAATAAATAAATGTAATTAGAAAATGAAAGATATGGGATTCTCAAATAATAGAAAGCAATAGATAAATATCAAAATAGGAGCTCATATATTAAAACAGGTAGATCACTATAGTACTACAGTATAACTTGAACTTTTGGGCATTATAATCACAGTACATATTCAGCCCTTAGGTCAGTTTGATAGATGAAGGTAAAGCTCACCTTGTGCTAAACCCCATGGTATATGAAAATTAACACATCATGGGAAATGGGCCAATTAATTTCGCTGCACTACCTGTGGTTTCTCAGAAAGATCTGATACCCAGAATGTTAGTTGGTTTGTGTTTAGCTGGAGTTGTGTAGAGGAATTATCAGGACTTGATATGGATCCTTCATTTAGTAGCAAAGTGCTCTGCCCACAGGGGTACTATGACCTCTTGAGTAGTATATGGGAAGCAAATATAAGAACATAGGAGAAAAATTAACAAATTAGATTCTTAAAAAATCTTAAGATACAGCAATTTTGAGAAATTTATTTCTATAATTTCATAATTAATCAGTAAGAAAATTATTAATGAATGTTATTGGTAGTAAAATCTCAATCAGTTTCCTCACTGACACTAACTGCCTGTAATTAGCAGTGGAGTATATACCACCCATAGACTGCTACCTCATCATATATTTTCTTTAAAAGCTGATAAAGAAAAAGTGTTCTTATATATTACAAAATAAATAAATATAAATAATAAAATAAGTCCTTTGTTCAGATCTAAATTCTACTTTTTCAAGGTTCTCTGCTAGTTGTTTAATTCCCCTTAAGATTAATCGGGTATCTCCGAAGGTCACATAAGGAGGGTTAACAGTTTAAAGCTAAGTGGAATTACACTCACATGAATGTCAGTGCAATATCTCAAGTTCATCAAACAAGGCTTTCATATTAACCCAAATGTGTGACCTAACACTGATATCGAGGTTCAAATAGTTTTCATATATATGGGTTTTTAATGCCATTTTCTGTGACTCTAGAAAAAGCAGTTTTTATTTATTTCTAGTTTTAGCTTGCAGGTAGCCAATTGGGTAAAGCATTTGGCTACTGAATGGGGATCCAGGTACAAGGCCAGTGACTCAAGTTAATCCCAAGTTAAGTGATTTTTTGGGTATCAGATCTTCCTAGGAAACTATAGGCAGTACAGTGAAAAGATCTGACCCCTCTATCCAGATGTGTGATTTTACACATTCCATTGGGCTTAGTACTAATTGGGCCTATCCCTCACCTGTCAAACTGACCCTAGGGTTGAACACTTTTTTTGTTAGAATAATGCTATTTAGGTTTATTCCTGTTTTTTCTAATTATATAGACTTAAATTGTAGATAGACTTATAGAATTTAATTAAAAAATTCTGATCCAAAATTTCATATGGTAAATTGGGAGCTGATAATTGGATACCCTTCTCAGAACCATAAGTGGGCAGTTTGGAAGCTTTACTGACATTCAAGTTATCTAAGTTACAATTCCAGTGAGTAAGTTGCTTATCAGTCAAATTCCCATCCAGTAATTCCTTTAAATTCTTAAATACTCTAATCATTATCACATTCAACCAACAATTAAACCATACTTTCTCATCAGAATTGAATTTGAAAGTGATTCAATTTACTGTTTTGTTTTCCCTACCTCTTACCCAGGGTACTGAGAGAACTCTTGTAAACCAATCAGTAAAATTATTCTTCAGAAGCCAAATATGATTTTTCTCTTGGTCAATAATTAATTGTACTGGGGCATAAAGTTGAATTTTGTAAAATGGAAGAGTTGCTTAGGATGTCTGAAGTTATATAATGATTGGTAAACATTGTGTTACTTCCCACTTCCGGTCAAGAATACAGTAGTGAAGGATCTGGTGCTTTCCCAACGTATGGTATTGATGAATCCTTCACAGGTTTTCTACTGGGTCAGGTAATCTACTACCCATGATTCAACAGCAAACTCTGCCATTGTCTTCAAGCATAGGTGCGCACATGATGGGTGTCGTGGGTGCCTACATGGCCCCCACTCTAGTATCTGAAGTGGTGCCGAAATTGAGGTGTGAAATTAAAAAAAATATAAATAGTTACTTAAAGAATGCAATACATTAATATACAGACAAACTACAATGTTTTCATTTGAATCCCCCAAGCATAGCTCATGAGGAAAGTATTTTATTTCCTTGATTACGAATAGCCCGAGTCTGACTTGAGTGCCATTCATTGAATACAATGTAGGTGCCTGAGCATGGGCATATGCACAATAGGTGCCATGGCACCCACACTAGCATCCAAAGGGGCATCGATATTGAGGTGAAGGGGTGCCTAAATTGTGTTGTGAAATATATAAATAGTTATTTGAAGAATGCAGTACTCTGATATACAGACAAACTACAATGTTTTCATTTGAATCCGCCGAGCATATTCTGCGTTTGTTTTGCTTTCCCTCGGGCTGTGTTTGATACTCCCCATCAATGGACAGAAAGGGTTTTCAGACCCATAACCCACATAAAAAATTCTGTGCACGCTTATGTCTTTAAGGTTTGATCAACACCCTAAAGACGATGGTAGAGTTTGCTGTTGAAATATAGGTAACAGAATACCTAATCCGGTGGAAAGCCGATGAAGAATTCACCAAGAGTAAAATAGGCTTTCAATTATCCAGGATGAAAATGAAACACTTTTCTCCCATTATTGAAACCCTGGTTAATTCACTTCCATGGAAACGAAAACATGAAGTACTTCCATAATATGTTGCTTTAATATGCATCTTCATCATGTGAGGGGAAAATGTAATTATCCATGAAAGATTGACTTGTGAATTATTTTCCAGGGACCATATTATTTGCTACTGAATTACATAGGTACATAGTTTAGAAAAATAAGCTTCTTTTGGGACATCCAGGTTACTCCATCCTGGTTAGCCCAATCCAAGACAGTATCTGAGTATTCTAGATAATTGTACCCCACCCAAAAGGATAGATAATATTGTTGAGTTATTAAGAGTAAACCTATGTAATTTAAGCTGAGCTAGTAAACTATTTTGGCCCTCTAATTTTTCAAAAATATATATGTATTAGAAGTGAAATTAATAAAATTCATTTTTAATAATTTTTTAATAAAACTTTATCAAACAGCCTTAGCTTTTATCTACTAGTTCTGCATTCATATTGTACAGCATATTTTTTAAAATAATAAAGGATGCTTCAGACATGCTGACTGTAATATTAAAGCCAAAGTCAATAATTTTAATACCAGCACTATTACCTATATTGATTGACTTTCTTATTTTTGGCACTTAATTTTTTTATAAACAGGATTTTGGAAAAATGAAGAATATTTCCATGGTTGTACGTAATGTTGGAATCTCATACTTACACTTTTATAAAGAAATATTAAGGAAACCTTGGGTCTGTAGGGAGCTGAGGTAAGGGAAACATTTTATATATAATATATGCAGCTATATAAAGTTTGATTTAGAATTCATGGAAACAAAAGTGACAAGTTTATGCAAGTAGGCTTTTGACTTTGCTAGTAAATATAAAGTATGAACTGAAGTAATCCAGTTTAATGCTGTAAAACAAGGTTAATGCTTCTTTAAGAAGTCACCTGTGCACCTAGTGATTACGTTTCTTCTTAGGGATTCATCTCTGAGGAATTTTGTCTCCTCTGTTAATGTCTTTGGTATCCATAATTTATAAGTACCTTCACACAAACTTTAGTGAGTAAAAAGATCACAGCACATATTTAGAGCAATAATCCACTTTTAAGGCCTCACACAGTAAGAATGGCACTCAAATCTGAGATTCCTTCATCGGAAAATTGTGCCACCCATCATCCTTGAAACTTGGAGAAAAATATATTTTAAATAGTTTAATAATTTCTCCTGTTTAATAATTCCCTAAGAACTGTGGAGAATCATTAATATGGGGTGATCCAAAAGCATCATGAAAATTAAATGCAGGAATAATAAGAGGAATCACACATTATATGTTGGTAGATGACAGTTTTTCAGCACTCCTCGCACTGACTTCTGTTCTCAGTCGGCCTTTTCTCCATCATTTAAAAGTCTTGAAGTGTTGTTAGTTTCTCTTAATGAAAAAAAAACTTAATCATTTCAGGTGTCACTATACAAGTTGTATTTCACAATCAACCACTCCTATGATGAAATTTTGGCAGGATACGATAGGAAGCAATGCATTTCACTCTTACCACTACACCACAACTTGTGTGATATATATTTATTTACTTTAGAAACTGAATAATTTATTTAACAGTTCATTGGGACCGAGGATGGTGGGACCCATAGACATTGCTGCACTTAGGATTAGAGAGAAACAATAATACACCACTGATAGTAAGAGTGACTGAATAATGGTGCATGTATGTGTGCACGGTTTACCAACCACCTAATGCCAAGAGTTTTAGGTGCAATTGGAACACTTCTCTCCTCGGAGTTAAAGGATATCCAGGCCGCAAGCCTGAGGCCAAAGCGAACGGTGAAAGGGGAAGCCTATCACTTTTTTATTTTCTTTCCCCTCCTAAGAGAAAGAGAGAGGCAATTATGGGTTCTGAAACATTTTGGGGAGAGCGCGTTTTTTTCCTCCCTCTCTCTCTCCCATGCGAGGAGGCACTTGCTTCACGACGGAGTTCACATGTTCGCCTCCCATAGTCGTAACCGGTTGTCCAAAACTTCCTCGAACCATTTTCTCGTCGTCGGGTTGTGGAACGCTGGTGCTAGGGACTTGAGCTGTAGCTGAAGTAGCGCCTCGTCCCCCAGAAGGGAGTCGAGTCGTCTCAACAGCCTGGCGTCCCCGTGAAGCCTCAAGAGGCTCGCGAAGGAAAAGAAGTAAAATGATATCCTCAGCTTATCCTCGGCCCAGGCAGCCACCGTCGAGTTCCCGCTCGCCACCTGGATCTTTCCTGTATGCTCCGCGTACCACGGAGAGAAGAAACTCGCCAGCTCCGCCCTAGTTAGCTCAGCCACCCCCCTGGTCCTCAGTCTTTCTTTAATCTTGCTGTATATGGATGGCGTGTAGACGAACACCTGATAGAGGGAGTTGCCCGTCACGTAAGAGGACACGTAATGGGAACCGAAGCTCCTGACAAACTTGTCGACGCTGGCCGCATTACCTGGTAGAACTGATTCTATCTCCTTGGCGACCGGTTCCGTTAGCACGGGCCCGTCCACAGTCTCCGGAGAGTACACGCCCAGACCGGGAATGGAGAGCGTGGCGCTGGTCCTCCTCCTGGCGACCCTGACCAGCACGTAACAGTGCTGTCCTCCAACAAAGGTCGCGTTCAGACCCAGGTGCCTCGCAATGGCCGCACGGCCCCAGCTGCCCGCGAAGGCCCTCCATGGTTCGGAGAGCCTCTCGATAGAAAAGTCCCTAAAGTAAGCCTGCATCAACTGGCGAACGTCGTCGCAGAATTCCATGTGGAAGTCGCCGTCAAATACAAGAGAGCGGTCCTTCTGGGGAGGAGTGGGTTTCTTGACGGGCAGGGTCGGCGGAGTATCCCTGAAGACGTCGACCATCGGCTCCCGGAAGACCCACGGCTCGCTGTCATTCCTGGGCACGACGCGGATGCTGATGCTGAGGTAGCCGTAGCGGGAGAAAATGTTGATGGCTCCACCGGCGTGCAACTGGGTCGTCGGGGGCTGGGGGCGAGAGGACGGAATGAGGGCTGCCGACAGGAGAACTGCGAACAGGAGTAGCGGAGGGTGCACCGAAGGCG
>WURS02435375.1:0-15422 GCA_011762765.2 Rhinocypha anisoptera | reverse complement strand
CCTTATCCCTTTAGCCGTGAGCACATCGAGGGTCTCCCGCGTGGGCCGGGAGGGGGACCCACCCCACCCCAACACTACACGGCCGCGCGATCCGCAAAACCTCTTCAAAGCCCATCGCCGCGTCGTTTGACGCTCTCGTGGTGGTCCGATGCCATTCGTATCGGTGGCCAGCGAGAGAGAGCGAAGACTTCGATGGCCGTGGACGTTGTTCTGCATCGAAACGTTCGTGCGGCGCTAGGTCAGACGGCATGTCGAACGGTGGTGACGGGAATTTGAATTCATCCGTCCGATCCGTGGCAGGTTTGACCCACGCTCCCGAATGAAAGATGGGCGAGGTCGAGCCGTTCTTGGAGCGTTGATCGGTTGACAGGACTTCCCTTTGATCCGTAGTGATGTGCGGGAAGTGATATTGAGGATCATGAAACACTCCGGTGGCGTCAGGAAAACCGTATATTTTGTAATCCTTCTAAAGGACTAATAAAATCTTTTACTAAACGTGTACCCCCAATTCTCTACCATCCTAAATTATTATGGACAATTTTTACAATATTTCTCTGACGTTATTGGAAATTTTTCAATGATATTCTCTCAATCCAGTATGATTACACTGTAGAAGACCATTAAAAAAATCACTACCGGATTTCTTCAAATAAGTTTCATGTTTTTGAGAAAGAAATTTACCACTTAAATTACCCTTTAAATGAGTAAAAATAGTCTCGGTTGTATTGTTTACAATTTAGTGAGTTCTTATTACTCTAACGGTAAAAGGAGGAATTCACCTTTAAAGAAGTATTGATGGCATTATCCTTAGTTGCGGAAGTAGCATATTTGTTCCTCAAATATGCATTACACGTAAGAAAACACGAGTTCCAGTATTTTCTGTCCGTAATCTCCTCAGATGATAGCATAGGCCGTGGGTTATTGAATAAGGTACAGATGAATAACGGAAATAAAAAAAATATTGAGGTCTTTGGAGAAAGTTAGCAGATAAATTCAAACAAATTCATCAGTGTTAAAATATCGCCCTTCAATAATACAGTATCTTATGTTATATGTTCCTCAATGAAACGTTAGGCGTTGTATTATCACTCCTGTTATTCTTTCAAATACGGCTAATAAACTCAGAAATATGGGTCCAGGATCCACATCATAGTTTTGCCTTTGGATACGAGAATTGTAACCCAAGAACGGCGATTTTTCGTTCACCATATTTGCATTTGGAGTCAAAGGCGGCACACCCTATTACGCTGATATATAAATCTCATGCGCCATTTAATTCAATAGCAGGTGAGACCTAAATTCCACAATTACCTAACTTTTTAAATTGAAAATATATTTTTATTTTATAGAGATACTACTGTAGAAAATCATCAACGCTATGATCAGGACTATGAATTGAAAGAGGGAGGTTCTGGTATGAAACGTGGGAAACTTTAAACTTGAAACGGGTACATAAGTGAAGTTAGTACACGTGGAATGCATTGGGGATACGCCATTTTGAGCGAGCAAGGGTCAATTTTAATGAAGTTTGGAAACACGTAGCACAAGATACAAAATGGTGTCACATCCTTTACTGTCAAATATTTTTCTTAAATCTTGCCCCAATACTTTCGAGTTTTATTTTGATTTGTCTATATGGTCTCAAATTTCCATTCGAATATTCTTGATGGTATACAATATATGGCCTTTTAAACAGCTTTTCAAAAATGACTATATGCGTAAAATCTCTGTAGTTATTTTCCTTTTGAAATGAACACTTGAGGATGATAAGATAGCATTTCAAAAATTGTAGAAGTGACATACAATAAAAGGTCCATCGATAAATTTAATTGCACGTATGGATGGAGGATAAAAGGTAAATTACGAATTGCGTTGTTTTAAATTATCCAGTTCTACAGAAGTTATTCAATAAAAAGTTGCCAAAGTCAAAAGATTCCAAATATTAGTCATTCATGGATATTAGGTTAAACTATTCCACAAAGCTACAAATAAAGATCACACAAGGGATGTATGAAGCAAATAATGATATAAACTTGATGAAAAATATAATGAAGAAGATATTATTAAAGAGAGGATTTACATTCTTCCTTTGATCATTAGGTAAACATGATTGTACTTTTATCTCTCTGTCATAAAAAAGTCTAATACTCTTCGCAAAATATCTTTCTCTCTTTCCGGAGATATTTATTAACAAAGGCCTATTTATTTGACTCCATTTACGTTCTTTTACTTTTGGCAAAACTTGTCAAGGAGCTTCATTTAATATTTTTCCGTTAACAATTCTAAAAATTTACTAGGTACAACAGAAAGTCTGTGTTTTGATGATATCGTATTTGACTTTAAGAAATGGATAATTTTAGAACTTTATTTTAGAATTTAGAATTTTAATATTAATCTAAGAAACTAGGTGGAACGAAATAATTGGGGATTTATGTATAAAATCTGTGAGACAGAGATCGAATGATGGAAATAGTAGAAACACAGACTAAAATGGACGTTGGTGTGGATACCATCCGTTACCACACACTTGGGTGTTTGGTTGGCTAACAGCCCACCTTGAAGTCGCTTTGTCCGCGCCACAATCTATTGCTGATTCACTTAAGACGAGTATCTCTGTAAAAGTAGGTGGCCGTCGAGTAACTCAAGGAGTCCATAAGATGTTACATAATAGCCGGTTATATGTACTGACAAGTTTGAATTAAGTAGTTAATGGATTGTTAAACAGTGAGAGAAGATAAATATAAATTTATAATGTTTATTAACCCTTATAATCAATTTTCGACCAACGTTCTATGGTAATTTATATAATAAATCTAAAGTAGGAATTGGAACCTTTAATAAGGTCCTCCCTGAAACAATCAAAAAATGTACTAAAGCATAAAAACTGTAATGTCAACAAAATAAAATGAATTTATTAATTTTGTTTTGTTGTCCAGTGGTAAAGCTCATAGAATACAAACTAATTATCTATTACACATGAGAGACATATTATTAAAACCACCTGGCTCCAGAGAGTTACAGGCCTGCACGACTTGAAATCGACGTAATTGTATCAGTGAATGGCCGGATAAGGTTTTTCACGCAGTGCATGTGATATACGTAGAATCGGAACTTCATTAAATCTCTTCATGCAGCCCTTCGGAGCGTTGGCATGTTGCCCAGGGTAATAAAGTGGGAGTTCTTTGACTTAGCGGAATCATCATCCGAAGAAATCGGAAAGTTTTCGAAATGAAAGTGAGAATATGCGTAGAAGCGAATTGAATTAAAATGGAAACACATGGAAACATATCACCCAAAAAAGTAGACAAACTCAGTAAGTTAAGGAGTAAATTTGAAAACATAGTGTCAATATGAATTAATTCAATAAATAAATTATTCACACAGGACATTTTTTACATTAATTTGCATCTCATTTTCAGAAACTGAAATACTGTTCCTGAATGTATTTACATTTTTTAAAGTGCGTTTAAGGTACATTATAAATTGCAGGTTTGATAGCATTGATACCATCCCATTTAGCGAGATCGAAATTTATTCTTGAAATTGGTCCTTCAAAAATTAAGAGAATTGAAGTCATCTTATTGCTACGAATTTGAGAAACTGACTCTTCGAAATATATTACTGGAATTAAGAAAAACATATTATGCACTGGTTTTGCCAATTAAACTTATAAAACTATGTACAATATGAAAATTTATTATATATTAACTCAATTTTAGATTGCATTTGCAAATCTTTTTACAAATTCGGAAATTTTACAATTAACAACTAAAGTAATTTTCCTTTGACAAATTAATTAATATCTTTTCCTAGAAGTGGCCCTTTTCAATAAAGGGATGGAAATAATGGAAAATGGACGAATAAATAGTTTAATCGTTTTATTAATAATATAACGCAGGTTCCTCGAGTATTCGTTTCATTTTAATTTGCATCGAATTCCCTCGTTAACGATACGACTATAAAACTACAAAAGCTGGACGTTTTGGTGCACCATGCTTTATTGATTGAGTAACTAGTTGTTAAGGTGTGACCTGCCATCGCTAAGACATCGAGGAAACCAAGAATAATTACTAACACATATCACTTCTCTATCTCTTCAAAAATAATTCAACTAGCAAAATAAACTATTACTTGAAGCGAATAACGGATAGAATTAGATAAGATACGGCGTAGAATTTACTACCAGGCATTGCGTTTATTGGGAACTTTTACTGACTCTTCTCTGAGGTACAGATGATATATTGTCCTTCTATAAAAGCCGCGCATTTCCAATGAAAAGGCTTTTAGGAGAGAAACTGGTCTTTGACTTGATAAAAGACTGGCATGATTTAACTCGAGTAAATAAGAACGTAAGTAGTAAGAAGATATTCACAACCGGGTTTTCTTATCAAAATAGTTTTAGATCAGTTTATAAATATCTTTACTTAGGAGACATAGGATCTACCAAAGATAAATAATACCTTGGTGAACAATTCAAATAAGACGTTAATTTTCTATAATAATTATCAGATATAAATAATATGAAAATAAACCTATCACGCTCGTCAAACTTCTCCTAAGCAAAAAAAATTCATTTCGATTTTTAACGATTTTAATTAGTTAATGTCTCTACTCAATTACCAGTCCTCTTTGGAGTTAACACTGTTCATTTTTCCTTGGATGTTTGTCTTTAGGACACTTACATACCACCTACATACTTGTTCCTTTTACTAAGCATAGCTTTCAACTTCTTTCCCTTCCACTAATAGGACGTATAGCGGTGATGCTAATGAATGTGATTTCCGCCATCGCCTCTCGTTTACAATTGAGATCTGAAATTACTCTCGCGTAACTTTTTTTCTTAATATACTATTTTTGGCACATCGAGTTGCATTACAATCAACATTTTTGATAAAAACAATGTGCTTTTTTCTTTTGAATCTAACCTTATGCATGCATATTTAGTAATTTATGGAATTAATTATTCATTGAATGGACGCTACCTACAATTTACGTACTGAAGCATATTTTATTTTCCGAATATGTTAGGCACATGGAGACCCTATCACCGTATTTTTGTAGCATTATTGTCGAGGAACATGATCAAAGTAACACCTTCTGATCAACAGATCAAAGTAACAGCAACAGCAATGTGGAACTTCAGTGTTTTTATTCTCTGAAACTTCATGATAGGAAATTCCACCAAGTAACGCTTGAAATTGTACTTGTAATACGAGTGTGTTTTCGATATAGAAAGCAATCCTACATGGCTAATCGATTTTTGTGAAAGTAGGTACTGGATAAGAAAACTAATACTTACCGACATCGGCGAACCCACCAGGCTAGAACTGCTAGGGCACCTAAGGCGACCAAAACCAGAAGCACTATCACCTGTAATGAGAAATCATTTCAACTGAGCACACTAAATGAGATTCCGACAAATGGCGCTTAAGTCATGTGTCTCATTTCTTTAGGTTGAAAATTAGTACAAGAAGCCATTATATGGTTATTTATTCTCAAAACTTCATAATTATGTTTCGACTTTTTAGCTCGTGGCCCACGAAGAACCTCGACAACCTAGTGAAGACTATGCCAGCCAGAACGGATAAAACCCGGCTCACTATAAGATAAAATGAAATCTTAATCTCTGAAAATAACTCTTTAGAAACCAGTAGACATACCTTTTTGGAAAGGAAAGGACAATCATTACTCTAAAATAACGATGACACTCGTTACCGGAATTAGAGCTGCAGAGAAGCTTTTCAGAAGTTTGGTCAATGGCTTTGATGGCCGACTTTACTTCTACATCACGGGACACGATGTATCGTACGCATATATTTTTGCCTTAGAAAATCAAACAATCAAACTTCACCGCTCATTTATCGGGAGAATTAAATCCTATTTCACATGAATATTTATTGAGAATTTATCCTGAAAATGTAATCCGTTAACCTAAAATATATTATTCATTCTCAGACCACTTTCCATTGCTAAATTCAAACTTACAGCAATGATGATGATTGGTAATCTGCCAGTCAGGATAGGTTTTTGATGAATTCAAGCATTACTTACTCCCCCTAAGATTAGTTTTTCGTCATTTTAATATATTTCATACTCTCCATTGTTCTGCCAAATTCCCCCTTTTTTTCCAAAAATTCGTTCTTCTATCAGGGTTTTGAAAATCATCATCCTGATAAATATATTCTTATGTACATAATGATCTTTTGTGGTGCATGAACTATTGGAAAGCCCCTTTTCTTGAAAAATAATTACTTCTCCTCTCGGTTTTTTATGATTCATAATTTGCATTCCTCCAACCCACACTCATTTCTTCCGTCATCCACGACAGTATTCCTGTTCCCCATCGCTGCTGTTCTTTCTACTAGCTTTGTTCTCAGACACATACTCAAGCTGATCTCATACCCTGCCTTGTTCTTTCTTCTCGTGAATACGCGTTGGCATACATGCCTGAATTACAAATAAGTGAGCTCTATCAACTTTTACTCCAACAATTAATTTTATTTTCCTTACCTATTCAATTCTCATTGTCATCAATTCTGATTTATTTTTCTCAAAAACGGCTGCCCCATGCTTATTTTCAGCCCTCCATAATATATTGCGCCCTAGGTATTAATCCATGTATCTTCACCATATCTTCATGTCAACTCACTCAGTTGTAGTTTGTCTACCATTAATCTCTTCTTCTCTAATTTTATATTCCAGAATTTTCACGCAATTATTATTGCCCTTATGTTTCACGTGTCTAATACAACCAATTCATTCATTTGCTTTCTTGCGGATAAGGTAAGGATAAAATTGGGCTTTCTCAAATGTTTTTCACGTGAATCCTTCACTTAAAGGCAGCCGTGAAGGGCAACAGACGCCTTTGCACAGTTCAACTGAGAAACGAAGGCTCCATGAATTACAGTTCCTCTAGCCTGTAGGAGAGGTAACCCTTTTTGAATCTGTAATCATTTTTCCAGCCAATAGAGCTCGTAGGTCGATCGGATGGCATAAGGTGTTCCACTACGTCAAATTTATTGTCCATGGGTCTGGTGCGTCAGAAATGCATTTAAAGTACATCTGAGAAAAAAAACACTTGGAAGGAATTTCGTGATTCAAAGGGTGTTGAAGTTACAATGGGTGGACAAGTGACTAAAATTAAGTCCTGCAAAGAGAAAAGGAAAAAGAAGAAATCTACGTAAAGTAATGGCATAAGGAATGTTTAATTTACTGCATTCACTATAATAAACTACTCTTTCAGATTTTCTAGCTTGATGAAGGCAAATTTGATAGTCTGAGTGTACGGAAGGCACTAAAATTGAGTGGAAGTGAATACGATTTACGTATTCAGGTGCTAAGGAAAGAAGTGTATAGTAACAAATATGGTAATATAAAACATAATAAGACTAGACAGTTGATTGGAGACACACATAAAATACCCTTCGATTTGTACATGATGGAAGAGGCCTTTACTTTGTGGAAGCATTTTATGCTGATAAGAAATAAAAAATTTTGCCTTACACTTAATAACTCCACCCTTTGATTTAACCATTTTTATTATTCTGAATCCAACATAGTCCATCTCTTTAGACCTCATTTGTTCATATTTTTTATTAATATAATAAACATTACCAGTATTTTTCAATTTAATATCTATTACAATTAGAGTAATAAAGTTCCTTTTTAACGCTACTTACTTTTGAGCGTACAACAAGCTCATTTCTGTGTCCTGCTCATATCAATGTGAATTTTTAACCAAATATCAATGGAACAAAATCAACATTATATAAAAATAATTAATATAACTATAGATTAACACGCTCTTGCCACAAATTGTGGTAGATTATTTCTATTTACTGTAAGATCAACCTTGGTGGTTTACCATTAAATGTAGCCAAAAGGATCGCAGGAAGCCTAGATTATGGTAAAGAGAGCGACATGGCTATTAAAATGGCTGTGGCTTTGGCAATAAATAAAATTGTTCTATTTTCTTAAGCGGATCAACTCAGTCAAATTGAAATTTTTTCCTGAAAAAAAACTTGCAACTCCTAAAGAAAAAAAAATGTTGTTCATTTAGAAATTAATTTTTTATATCGCTCAAGTCCGACGATTTGTTGCATTAATTTATCACCTGTAAATTGGAAAACAGCCGTTCTTTGATAAGGAGCCATTTTAAACTTCTCATGATAGTTTATTATCACAGTTTCACGCACTCAGTTGAACGTAACTGCGGAAAAGATGTGGGAAATCTTATTGACTTTGGTCTGATGTAGTAGTGGCATTTTTGTTTATAGGGTGCGTCGACGGCTTAGGTCATTTTGCACCTCTTCAGTTCTAAGACAAAACCCATTTGGACAACACAACAACCACGTCCTGGGCGGAACTCGAACCCACGACCTTTGACGTATGACGTCTGCCTGTAGTTGGTGGCTGTCTCCCATTAATAGGCACAATCAAGTGGTATGGTTTTTAGTGGGTATGGGCTGAGCTGAAACCTAGGTCGAGTCCCACACTCCCCAGGGACACCTTCCCTGTGAGTGCGAAAACGCATTTTCCGCACCACCTCCAAAAAATAGCCGGCGCGCGCGCTACCCACCAGGCTAACCCGGTATTTGGGCTGATGTGTATGAAAATATAAGTTCAGTAACTATTTTGGCATTTTTAGGTGAAACTTATGATCCAATTCTATTATTGACAATGCAAATATGGTCCGGATTTTGTTATCGCTTACCTTACGATACACAATACGACAATTTAGACATTCAAATACTTCGTAATTATAGTATTTCAAAAGTCCGAATTTTAAATCAACGAAAATAATTTTGATAGAACCAAGTTTTAAGTTTTTCACTAGATTAAATCGCTATGCAAAACCTACAGCGGAAAGTTTTTTCACAAGAATAAAACGAAGTTCGTTTCTTTGAACCATTCTGATTCAAAGAAATGATATTTCATATAATCACCCTCAAAATTCTCTTCTTTTATATAAAAACTATCACATTTCTTTGAATGAATGACTATAACAGCGATGCGGCTAATGATATATCAAATCTTTTAATTTATTCCCTTCGCGAAGATCTGGATATAAGAAAAGATTATTTCAATACATACGACGCACAGATCAGAACTAATTTCATAAAAGAGGGGTACATAGACGAAGTATGACATATTATTGGATTATTTAAACAGAGAAAACATTAATTATTTAGATCAACTTGGCATATAATAACCCAGTTTTTATCATTTAAATTGAATAAAATTTTAATTTCTATTTAAATATATATTTACGCTTATCAGCCGGAAAACAATATTTGTTTTAATCAACTGGAAAAATAGTACATAGACGAATGGAGAATCAGAGCACGGATGTTTATTGTATTATAAAAATAAAACTTTTAAAGACTCCCGCGTGTACGTCAACATCAGGCTCACCTAATGATGACGTCTAACCCCAAATGATGACTTTATACATGTATAAATCCGGTTTCTACGAGAAAATTTTATTTCTGGCTTCAGCAATTTTTTTCCAGTATAATACATTGTGGAATCACACCGAAACAGAACCTGGAGCTCGCTTCTTCCAGATCACATGAGACTTGTTCCCCTCAGTAAAATAAGCATTACAGGAATATGTTGAAGATGAAGTGAACAGATATGGTAACAAATGTGAGGAACAACTTGAAGAACAAATGCGATAAACGACAAAATTTTCAGAATGAGGAATTTATCGAAGGAAAAAATTAAGGCACGTGGGCATCAAGAGGCGAGGAGTTTTTGAAGTCAAAAGTAGTGGTGTTTTTGTTTTACAGTGCTTATCAACGGTTACTATCATTTTATCAAATATTAAAAAAGAACCCCTATGGACAAAGAGAACACAAATGCCCTCCACGAGACTCGAACCCGTGACCTTTTAGTTACACAGCAAACGCATTAACCCCAGGGCTGACCTGATTGGCTTTAAGACGTAAGGAGTAAAGAGGGCATAATGCCGTATCTCTCGCCCCGTAGGGCGCACTGTGATTCTTTGAGTTTGCTTTTGGAAAAGAATAATAGCGCATCGTAACGTTGACATTTTTTATATGCTATGTTGACATACCCAAATTAACGACTATATTAAATGTTTCTCATCATGGTAGAGGCAAGATCAAATACAAAGGATTTTTTTTCCTTCGACGATGAAATAATTTTAATAGCTATTCCTGACGTCGGAAAAAGATTTAATCTTGGCTCCTAAGACGCGGATCGGTATCAGACCAAATTTTCGAGTGAAAAGTGCGCGTCTTGTCGGTCGGGAAATACAACAAGCTAGGAAAAGGTAGGAAAAATATGGGTATCCCAGATCGAATAATGGAAGATGTGAAGCACGCAGAAAAGAAAAGAAATTCAACTGGCTACGAGTTCTGACATTATTGAGTTCATTCGTGTCTGTGCTTAAAGTCATCGAGTACTTCGACGGTTTGCGGATAGGTCGACAGCAACATATATATATATATATATATATAATCACTTCGAAAAGTTCACAATGGCAATAAGGTTCACAATGTGCAGGAGAGAATGACTCTGTCATTCTCTTCTGAACGGACGAAGGTGGTGGTGCCACCGAAAATTCTTCACCACTGAGTTTTTTCTTTTTGTGTCCTGTGTCTCTGTACGTTCCACTAGTGTTCGAACCAATATATATATATATATAATTAGCTGTGGAATAACAATATACTAGTACACTCGACGAATTGTAGTCAGTCTTAGACAATATGCGGTGATACTCGGAAGATGTAACGGTCCATCTAATGATACGATGATGCTACACTCCCCAAGGTGCGTGCCTACAGGGAATCCCAGCCAGCGTTCTCAAGCTCAAAGCTTACAACAGGAGGAAGGGGGCGGCGGGAAAATCCTCCGGCTTTCAGAAGCGGCCTTCTACCAGTAATAATACTGACGGGATGACTCGGCTAAAGGGATCTACTGCCAACAGCCACCGAGAGTCCAAACCTCTTCAGGTGGGTCCGCACGAATGATGTGGGCACCCACACAGTCCTCCGTACTCTTACCTAACTCACTACTCATATACTCACACCTAGGATATGGTAGAGAGTGTTTCACTTCCTTCTGTGCATGTAAAATAGGGATTTCGTGCCACCGATCTCAAGCTGTTAGCTTATAGTGGGGGTCGGCGGGAATATCCCCAATTATGATAGACAGCAAACATACAGAGTCTTAAGACGTTACCATGGGGCACTTGAGAGAATTAATTACCCAAGCCGTACTCTTAATTAGGAACGCGGCCTGGGTAATTAATTCCCTCATGAGTCACATATTTGAAGACCGTGATAATTCCGTTCCAACATTCTTATACGGTACCATGGAATGGCGTGATTTCTCCGCCAAAAATTACTATCCAGTCACCTAAAGCAGGAGGCAGCGGCCCTCCTTCATGTGAGTGAAAGTGGAGACCAAAGCAAAGCAAAGGTTCAGTAACACTCACTTTAATGTATGAGTTACTTTAATGGAACCAGAATTATGATTCGGAAGGAAACAGAAAAAAACATGTTGTTGTCTGAGGAGGATCGGCCTTCGACCATACTGACGTGATGACTCAGCTAAAGGGATCTACTGCCAACAGCCACGGCGAATGAGTTACCTATTTTTAGGTGGGTGATTGCTACTTCTACCCTCCTGCTTTCTCTAGTGGAGCAGGGCCATATACCTCATCAACCTCTTATTTTATTGTGACGTGATGGAGCTCTTTCGTGTAAAATATGCTGGAGTTCCAGTAGTCCCCCATTCGAATCTCAGGGCGGGGTTACCCGAGAAAGTACAACATTCAGGGGTAAAAAACAATTAGGGATAGCGCTTTGTAATGTTAGGTCATTCCAGCCTTGTGGTAGGATAGATAACCTAAATAGTTAAATGAGAGATATTAGAATCATTAGAAATCTGCTGGATTTGATTACCAGGTGAAAGAGTGATTTTTTCGAGAGATTGTTAAAAGAATATTTTATTAAGGATTAATTTATGGAAATTCGTCAGTAAGCGTAATTCTGTGTAAAAGTGCGGTAATGAGAGCTATGAGCCTCCTGCAACATAGTAAAATAGTTATGGTGGTTAACATAACAACACAATTAACAGATTCGGTGGCGGTGCATGTGTTGCAACAGTATGATAAGGAGGCGTCGACATCAAGATCATTTTGCACCGTACAATATCATTTTATTGCCATATCCCAAATTGAGACTCAAAAGTGATTCCTAACAGGTGCAAAAAACACTTATGGCGAGAAAGCGCATTACTCGGTTTAGAGTATCTGAGTTGTCACCTAAAATGACATCAGTACTTCCCTCAATTTTATGTCATTGGCATGTGACCTGGTATTTCAAAAACTCAGTCATCACGTGTCTAATGGTTAAGGCTGAATAACATTCGTCAAAGTGGGGAGCATCTTTTTCCTCTGTAACGAGGAACGAATGGATTGGTGTTGAGTGAATGTAGCGAATGAGTTACCTATTCTTAGGTGGATGATTGCTACTTCTTCCCTTCTCCTTTCTCTAGCGGAGCAGGGCCATATACATGTGGTTGATTTAATGGTTCGTTATTATTTCCCACTACCGCCTGCCATGTTGCCTGCCACAGACTTAGTGCTGCTTGTGTCAACATTGCAACATCAAATCTTTCAACGAGACCAGCAAGTAATCAAATTTTTCCTTACTGAGGGCATTCTTCTCGTCGGAGTTGCTTTCTCATTGCTAGGGATGGTACATGTGTACGCGCCCAAAAAGACCAATAGAATCACTAATTGGGAGATATCGTAGTGATATTGTTTATAGGGTGCTTCGGCGGCTATGGTAGTTTCGCACTTCTTCCGTTAGTAGAAAAAACCCTAGTGGACAAACATTACACCCATGCCCAGTGCGGGACTCGAACCCGCGACCTTTGGGTTAACCGGCGATTGCGCTCCCCCCAGGTTAAACCGGTCGTCTTGGGAGATATCAAAGATATGAAAATATGAAAGAATAAATAAATATGATCGTCCTTGTACACTAACATAATCATCGCAACAGGCAAGGTCGATAACATCGAAAATGTATTCAGTGGAAAGGAAATCAAAGAGGTTAAAGTTTATTGGGGTCTTGTAAACAATACAATTTACTCATGTCAACCTCCTTAATTCAATACCGTTCGGATAAAAGGTACACAAGGAAGATGTCAGGAGACGTAAAAAGATGTCACTTTTTTACATCCTTATAAATAACCGTTTTAGAAATTATATAAAGATATGCAAAATCTATCCTGGAGGTACGAATAGTGAAGGCAAATTGTTGTTCATGAGGTGTGAACTGAAATTAAAGAAATTGAGGAAAGCAATGAAGAAGAAATTAGAACTAACATAACCAAGAAGGTGGTTTCAACGTGCACTCATGGGGGAAATGTAAAACAAAGGCAATGCAGGACAAAAGAAAAAAGATGGAAAAATTAACTGCAAAGTGAAATACAAAGGTTCCGGATGAAATACCTTAGGTCATCTATTTTACCTGGAATGCGATATTTAGGAAAGAGGCGATATAGTTGATAGCAAACTTTAAAATGAATAACGAAATAATGAGAAAACTTCCGTAATATTAACCGGACGAGTCCGACATAAAAAATTCTGACAAGCATAGCATAAAAAATGGAGGGGAAAGTAAATGAGTAGTTAATTGAGGACCTGTTTATAATCCAAAGAAGTAGAAGCACAAGAGGATTAGGAATAGAAATCAACGCCTTATAGATATTTAGACTTGTAAAAAGCTTCTGACGGCAGGGGTTGAAACACAAAACTACGAATCCTAAATGACATCGAGATGGACTTCCATCACAGAAGATTTAGAGGGAAAGAAAAGTGATGAGATACAGCAAAAGCAGGGAAGAAGCAAGAATAAAGTAAAGAGTAAGACAAGTGTGCTCAATGCCATCGCTGACTTATAATGTTTACATCGAAAAGACATTCGGGGACATCAAGGAAAAGTTAAAACAGGTTTTTGGTGCCTCACATTTGTGTAGAAATAAAGGAGAAGTAATTAAAACTCTACAGTGTGCAGATGCAAATCAAAAACATTAAGAGAACGAAGAAGAACTATAGCAATGGTATTAGCCTCCACAGAAAGGGGATTCAGGTAATAAAACTTAGGGATAAAGAAGATGAAAACCAAAACAATGGTCCAAAGCCGGAGGGAGAAAAATAATATCAAATAAAAGTAGGAAAGTATTAAACTGTGAATGCGCAAGTATTGCGAAGATCGCTAACAATAGGAGAGACCAGAAGGAGATAATATATAGCGAATGGCCGAAGCGAAAAATTAATTATGCCAGAAGGAATAATCTGCCTAAAATTTATTGGCCTGGACAAAAGGAAGGGGATAATAAGGGTTTAAATGAGGGATGTACTTATATATGGCAATGAGACCTGGAGAACGTTAGTAGAAAAAAAAAGGACACGGAAAATATTTTTTTACAACATAATGTTGAAAAGAAATTTATGATAAATGATATCGACTTAGGTTCTACTCTGTGGAACTCCTCCAGGAGTCACAGGATAATCCACAAAAAAAGATTTTTTTGCAATAACAAAGCTTATTTATCCTGCGAATCAGTAATTTCAGAGTTTGAATTAAAAATGAAGAAGAACTTCTAAGAGTATGTGAAATGGTTAGCTTCATTTTACGCCCAAAGGAAGAACTGGGTAACTAATAGGATAAATCGTGATGCAAAAAAGCTAGGAGAAAAATTTATTAGAAAGGACCGTATGGGTAAATAAACCTAGACGTACGGCGAGGAAAAGGCAGGATAAACGATAATGGAAATTTTATGATTGCAACTACGGAAATATGAAGAGGATGGCAAAGACACATTAGTTTGGAGGGCTGCTACAAACCAATGTTCGAATTGAAAATCTATGGTGACGGTGAACTTCATTCCATTTCCATGATTGTTTGAAGCTTTCCTATTTTCCTATCATCTTCTAAGTTAGGAAAGGCAACAAAGCCCTAAAATATCTGTGAGCGTATGCGTTGGACAAAGAACTATCCTCTATTATTTAATAAGATAATTTCATTTTGACAGTAGCTGAGTCGTCTGTACTCTTATCCAGCAAAATACATGTCACTGGACACCACGCAGTCGAGGAAAGATTTCTACTAATTTTTTTTCTTTCTACATTCTAATTTATTCAAACCCCCTCACCATTTATTTATTCAACGTTTTGTGTTCAATTTTTCCTATAATTTAGTTCGTCCTTTCGCTGGGTGGATTGTACTACGGTTGCCGGTCCCTACTACTTTCGGTTAAATCAGTGTCAAATACATGATATATATATATATATATATATAGGTCCGAACACTAGTGGAACGTACAGAGACACAGGACACAAAAAGAAAAAAAACTCAGTGGTGAAGAATTTTCGGTGGCAC
>WURS02435364.1:0-15425 GCA_011762765.2 Rhinocypha anisoptera | reverse complement strand
GGCTGGGAAAGTGATGGCGACTGTTTTTTGGGATAGTCATGGAGTTATTTTAATCGATTATCTTCAAAAAGGAAAAATCATTACAGGAGCATACTACGCATCATTACTCGACAAGCTGAAGGTAGAACTTGCAGAAAAACTGCCACATTTGCAGAAAAAGAAAATCCGGTCTCACCAAGACAACGTCTCACACCTCAGTGGTTGCCATGGCAAAAATCCATAAATTACGGTTTGAACTGCTTGACCAATAGCCTTACTCACCAGATCTAGCCCCAAGCGACTTCTTTTTGTTCTCTCATCTAAAAATTGTGCTCGGTGGACAGAGATTTTCGTCAAATGAAGAGGCAATCACCTTCGTGAACAATTATTTTGCAGAGAAAAATGCTGAGTACCTTTTGGGCGGGTTACAGAGATGGGAACATCGCTGGGAGAAGAGTGTACAGTTACAAGGAGACTATGTTGAAAAATTTTTTAAAAATTTAGAAAAAAGGCCTTGTATCTTTGTTGGGTCGGAATCTTTTCAGACCACCCTCGTACTATTAGATACGATGTTGGGGAGCACACAGTAAGATGGAATTTTCATGTTAATGTCCCTGTCCTACGAGGGAACATCAGCAGGAGATTTAGGGTATATGGATTTAAATAATAGGAGTGTGCGAGCATGAAAACACACAGCCGATAGATTGGTCTACTGGCACTAAAAGTGTTTAAAACAAACTTTTCCCTTTCCACTTCACCACATCCCTCACAGTATAATTTTCACTGTACTTGTTTACAAAGGATTTTTACAATACAACAAAGACCCTTAATCCATAAAAATACAGCATTTTATAAATCTATGGACCCATGTACCTTAGGGTGAGCAGATAATGCACATCCCTCTAATCCACAAACGACGTGGTCATGTTGTTGGTGATTCTGCAAATCTTGCGAAGTCATAAACCCCCGTTCACAAGAGTCGCAGTAGTGATCGCCACCCGAGGAGCTCTGGGTCAAGCGGGGCCTCATGGTATTGCTGAAACTGCCCCTACCACGGAAACCTCTCGCCCGAATCGGCATGCCACCCCTGGGTGGTGGGGCCCTCATCATTGCTGGCCCAACTGGTCCACCACAGGGCATCATGTTCCAAGGACCCTGATTGTTGTTCCAACCCTGAAATATAATTCACACTCGGATGAATCACAACACTGAAAAACATGATTCTATGAGCATTAAGGTAAGTTTTGATAAATAAAAAAGAAAAACTTAAACATTTCCCACCATCCTGTTAACACCATAATATTGTTTCAATAGTGTTCAATGACAAAGAATTCAGTAAAATATCTTTACGTAATAAGGGCCTTTGTAAATCTCTCATACAACCCTGGATTGAAGAATAAAAACAATTACAACACACATTGCAATACCAAGCCACAGGATATATTTCTTGAGTAGATTTTAGCTTTTTTTAAGTTATCCTACCATTTTTCTATTTTCATTGGCATCTGGCCTACCTAGCTATTCCTTTTTTGCAATAGGACAACAATTCAGCAATCAGCTTCAAGGCATGAGAATATTATGAAGTAATTAAAATGGTAATTATTTTATATTAACTATCATATTGACTGATACGGGCAATTTAAATATATGAACTTCAAAGTCTGGTTATGTATGTACACACACCCACAACACATTTAACACACAATATTGAATATCATTGTATGTATTTACTGATCATTGAAACATTGCCTACTCTAGAAAGTGAAAAAAGGTATTTTTAATGGTGTGACAAAATAGAGAAAGCACGGAAAGCTGAAATGTTCTTTTATAGCACAATGCTTTTTACTGAGCTTGGTAATGATTGATTATAATTCATGTTCAATGCAACTGTATGAAAAATGACACAGGTGAAGAAATGGTGGACATCAGGGGAGTGTCAATAACAACATTCATCAGAAACCTGTCTCTAACTGGTAAAATACTCAATGGAAAGGGATTGGATCTGGAGTAAGAAACTTTTACCTGCTGCTGTTACAAGCTTCTATGTCCAATTTACAGTCATAAAATCAGAAAAATTCAGGTTTCCTTGAGAATAAATCATTGCATTCCAGATGCAAACCAGCTAAAGCTCCACTTTTATTGAAATAGCCTCAATCCTGAAATACATGATTTCTCAAACCATTCCAAACCTAACTCTGATTTTTTTCAATAACCGGGCTGTTCTAAAGAGAACTTTTTCATAGGAACTTATTCACGACTGAAATGTTTCATGTTTTTTTTTTAATTTTATGGCAGGTGAACATAATTTGTATAGCCAGTGAGTAGGTATCAATGAACAATTTCTTCTTAAGGAATGAAAAAGGTTTAATACAATGAAGATCCCCGATAAAAGAGTGCATATGGAAAGTAGTAGATCAGACACAAAAGTAAAAGGGAGTTAAAAAAGAAGATCATGACAGCACATTGAAGAAAAACTACATCCTTCTACAGTACACCCTGTGACACTTTTTTGTAGGTTTCATGAAGAAGTAAAATTTATATATGTTGGAGGTAAATCACCATGGGAAGGAAAAAGAGCATAGATTTTAAGGAGAGTACTATGAACATAGTAGTAGTGGTCAGGTGGTCTTGTTGATGGACATATTTTTATTGTTGTGTCTAGATATAGAAAGATCTCTTTGCAAATTACACAAAAACAATATTCATTCAATCAATGTTTAGCTACAAAGCAGTACCACCAGAACTGATGCTTCTATTGTGTAGTAAAACATGTTGACTGAACAAATATTTGGTGAAGGCTATTCGGGTTCTCCACCGAGTCACTCACTGCATTTCTGCCTACATTTCGATGGCCGTGTCGTCCATCGTCCTCAGGGTCACACACCCTGAGGATAATGGATGACTCAGCCATTGAAACGTCAGCAGAAATGCAGAGTGACCCGGTGGAGAACCCGAATAGCATTCACCAACACAATACGCCAGGAAAACATCGGTTCTTTCTTGAACAAATATTGTTTCCATGGACTTTGCAAAGTATTCTTTCCAATTCCTGAAATGGAATTCCACTGTATAGGCCGAAATCATCTCTTTCATTATTTGGGTCTGTTTGTGTTTGCAATTCTTTAATGGTTAATTTGAATGAATGGGTAATCTTTATCGAGCCATTTAACTCAGTAAGACTGCTACAGAAATACATAAAATGTTAAAGGAAGCATTTCGGAATGGCGCTTTAACCCAAACTCAAAGTTACAACTGGATATATCAGAAAAGGTATTCCAGGGAAAGAGAATTATTTCCAATGAAAACAAGTCGGACAATTGGCATCTAAAATCTATAACTTCTGCCACGGACTATAAAAATATGACAAAACAGATTAACTCAGTTGTCTTGTGGAATTAATAAGGAAGAAGATAATTCGAAAGAATAACCCATGAATTTGACTTACTACAAACGCTTTCAAATGTCTTACCCTAGGCTAGCTATTTCATCTGTGTTTGTATCAATCCATGACTCTGCACATGAAACTGCTAACGTTCGTGGTCAATCTTGGTGCTAATTATTCAAGTGTACGTTTTTGAAAATAGTGCCAGATATCGCCATTAAAAGATACACTTTTGTTGAACAAGCAAAAATTAGAATAAACACCATCACATACATCCTGGGTTCGAATATCGGGTACATACCGAATTCAAAATATGTAATTCATGTAATAAAATTTTTATCCTTAAAGGCGTATATTAACTCCCAGTTGTTACATATAAACTTACTCTAGATGTGGTTGATACATAAAGTCCATGAAGCTTCGAAAAACGAATTAAGAATCTACCAGACATGCTGTAAGGACTTCTTTTCACTAAGACAAGGTCGTGTGGTTTGCCGTAATTATCAATGACGAATGGTTTAAATTAACATTACTGACATGCGTCATGTTTTATTGTAACGAGCCGTGCATGACTTGAGGTGATGTTTTTCACCATGCCGTAGAAAACCGTTTTTGTATAAATCCATAAAAACATATAGAAACACTAACTCCAAAACACATGGCCCTACTCACACGTGGGGACCTAGTGAGGTGGCAGAGAGAATGAGTTTTAGAGATTTTTAATGGGATTTTCCGTGGATTTGAAAGCAAATAAATGTACTCACTGATTGATCATTCTGAAAACCGTCACTACAGTTTCCCATCTCATGGTACATTGGCCTGGGTCTATAATTCCATCCAACTTGAGGATGTATTTGCTGATGAGCAAAATCGGATGGCATTGAATTTTGTGGTGGAGGGGGCCAACGGCTCTTATTACCGTACATATTATTAGGAAAATTTTCCAATGTCTAGTCACCAAATGATCTTCTTTCCTAGTTACTCCCTTAAAAATATTAATCACAATTCCTCTCTTCCCATACCAATGGAACTTTCAAAACATGATGCGCACCAATTATTCTTCAATTGTTTAATCTTGGAAACACATGGGAACCATGTGGATCTCCAATTCGCAGAGCGGTGAGTGAATCGTTCCCTCGAGCGTTCACAAGGGAAGTATGGTAAAAATTTTACCTTCACAAATTCATTAACGTGTCAAAAATAGTTGTTAACAAGACAACACGGCACATAGTAAACTTAGTATGGAAACAATATCTAAAATAACATAAAAATATATGAACCGCCCTCCTAAAATGAAAAAGACCGAATCACTCGTTCTTTCCAGTAATGAAACGAAATTGCGCAAATATGTAGGAAAGGAAAATTAATAATTTCAGAACTATAGTCTGTGTATACATTATATGATTAATTTAGACATGGTATTTATAAATTCCTATATACGATGTGATGTTCTATCACTTCTTTCATTCATGTAGTTATATGAGTATAAAGAAGCTTCACTTCCACGCCCATCTCCCACAAAATACTTCATATTCTGTACTGGTGGCTGCAGTGCTCCAAGGGATCTTCACTTGTTTTGTTAATAAAAATTTTAATATTCCTGTGAAAATATTTCTACACAATTGTGATGTTATGTGAATCTTTCAGTTTGCTTTATTTTAACGTAATTTATATGTAATAATGGCGTGTACAGGGGTTCTTCCTTTCGTTAGAGGAGTGGATTTTACAAAAAATGATTTCTGCGTAAGTAGTCATCTAATATATTACATTTATCATTCCGGTATTATGGTAGATGCCGATAATGGATTAAAATTAGAGATTATACCAATGCCATCGATTATAGTTTGAAATATTTAGGTAACTATACTCTACAATATACTTACTCCCCTCTCTGCCATCAAACTTATATTCTCCTATTTGTAGCATTTCTAGCCTTAAACATTCGTAAATCCAATTTGAATGATTCTGCTAAGGTTAATTTCGTTTTCTCCATGTTTCACTCCAGCCCTAATTAGAATGTTATACTGTCCATGCTGAGAGTAACTTACGATTGATAACCATTTTAGTGTAATTAATTGGGCAATCTACATGTTCATCAAATGAGCAAAATGTACCCTGTTTATCATTATAAAACTTTTACTCTGTATGGTAAAATTTTATTTTGCCTTAAGTTATATGTGTCTCTAACACTTCCTGTAAATCCTTTCATTCCAGAATGGCCAGTTTCCAGAGTCGGTACGGTTAATGACAGGCGTCCAGTGGTTGAAGTTGGATCGGACAGGTTTAAAGGAAATACCCGAAGAACTTGGAAAACTCCAGAAACTGGTAATAGTTCCCATAATCTTTTAAATTATTTCAATAAATTGCATAATGGAAGAGATAATACATATACAGTTTGCTTAGTCATTAAAGTTTGCTCCTTATATACAGCTTTGATTTCTCTTTTATCATGAACATTGGAATCGTAGTGCTATTGGCAAACCAGAAGCTTACTTGGTTATCAGTTAACAAAAAACAATTCATTCTGCCAGCAGATGTCTTTTTCCCTATGAGCAATAACAATTTCCGTTGAGTGACTATTGCGGCAGAGTTAACAAAAGAAGCGTTTTCTTTTCGTAAGAATAGTCAGATGTTCCAGTTCTAAAGAACCATTTTACATTCATGTTTTTATCTTAGAAAATGTAACTTTCTAATAATGTCAAGTATACTTTGATTTGTTAAAGACCTAACTATGCACAGATAAACTATTGTCAGCGATTAATACTACAATATAGCATTTAGCTAATTTCACAGTATACCAGAGTTTTTAATACTGTAAATATTATTTCTGTAACTTCTTAATTGTCAAGCAGAGTGATTTCGCCATAATTTTCCAAGTGTTGGTGTCTTTTGTTGAACTTGCACCCATTTTTGTTCTTATCTATTCTTGTTAGGAACATCTTTCATTGGTGCGCAATAGTATTGAGAGGTTACATGGGGAAGTCACTCTCCTACCATGTCTTCGATCCCTCAACGTTCGTCACAACAAGGTTCGAGCTTCAGGAGTTCCACCTGACCTCTTCCGTCCAGATGAACTCTCTTCTTTGGACCTCAGCCATAATTGCTTGCGGGAAGTACCTGAAGGACTGGATAGAGCCAGATCCTTGTTGGTACTTAATCTCAGTCACAATAAGTAAGTGTTTTTAGCTGTTCATGATGTACTAATCAATAAAAATGTGCTACACACACAAAAGATAAAGATTCAAATATAAAATCCAAAGATAAGCATAAGGCTATTACAAGAGTTGCTTTGTTCATTGGTTTTGGTGCATACTTTTATGACCTCATACCCTTGCTGATGCTATCAATTAGGGTAAATTATTTATAGACAAAGACAACATCCATGGCCCGAGTGGGATTCGAACCTGTGACCTTTGGGTCATCCAGCGAGCTCACTACCCCCTTTACTAACTCAAACGGAAAGGTATCATGCCAACACTTAGATTATATAATCACTTATTAAGAAACATCTTTATGAAAAATAGTTTTACCTCCCTTTTGAAAACCTTTTGGTAGTGCACTCACTGCTCTTTTGTTTTTAAGGTGGTGTGGAAAATGCATGCACTCCTCACTCCCAAGGAAGATGCCCCTGTGAAGTGTGGGACTCAGCGGGGGTTTTAGTCACAAGTTTGAATCCCACCTAGGGCATGGGTATTGGTTTTGTCCAATGGGTTTTTTCTATGACTTGAAGTACTAAATGACCATAGCCATCGACACAGCCTACAAACTTAAATGCTCCTACTACCACAATTTCTTTTTGAAAATAGGAATGTTACATAGGTATCTTAGACATATATGCATGATGAAGGTGATGATACATATATGATGAGGTGATCTACTAGTTAAGGGATGGCTTTTGATGAACTCCAGATTAGACTTTCTAGCCTCACCTTAACAAACTCTCTCTTCAAATGTCATCACAATCTCACACACACTAACACACTCTCTTCCAACATCTATCATACTATCTGAAATATCTTTTGTCCCCCTCCATCACAGTCTTCCATTTCTTGATTTTCCCATAATGTTCCCTTTTATTGTAAGTATACTCCCACCATTCTCATTTAATGGCTCTCTTCTCCATTTCTTCATTGGCTTTTCTCAGAAAGAGTGAATTGCAATCAATTATAGGAGGTACAAGATGTTTAGTCACCTTTATTGATTTTCTTCCTATGTTTGCAGTCTGAAGATTGGTTTATCTATAGCAACGCTCCAAGTAACCTGTAGCCTTCTAGCCTCATCATACCTTCACATTTCTCAAATAAATAGCTGAATCATAATCACACCAATTAAATTAGGACTCAATTAAAAATTCCAAACTTTCTGTAATACAATAATCTCATTTTCCTTATCTTGTACTAGTTATACTGAATACCATATATCTTATGCAGTGCTTATGAATTTTAAGTAGATCTCTAGGAGAAAATAGATGCATTGACATTACTACTATTCCTACCCTAGTCAACACGGTGCAATAATATTATTGTTTACTTTATATCCCAATCATGCTTCACCCAATTTGATTTTGAGATAATTAAAAATGAATTACTATTATCATTGTAATAATATTTTATGGTAGTTTTTATTTAAACTTTTGTACCAAGAATATTTTCTTTTTTCTAGGATTGAGAACATCCCGAATTCACTGTTTGTGCACCTTAGTGATCTTTTATATTTAGACCTTGGCCACAACTGTTTGGAGACACTTCCTCCACAGACTAGGAGGCTGGCAAACCTGCATACTCTGGTGCTCAATCATAATCCACTTGGTCATTTCCAGTTAAGGTGAGATGGACAACTTATATTTTTAACTTTGACATCATTACATGGTCGTTGTTTGTACGTGGTTGTAGTTTGTGGTTTTAGTTTGTATGTAGTTTGTTATCAGCAGTCTAACATTGTCCCACGTGTGGATGATGATTTGCTATTTTGTTTTGCTTATGAGTGGCTTCCTACTGTGTGTAATATATGACTCCTAACATTTGCATATGGGAGTCCATGTGAATGTTTGGTGGTGGCTCACCCCTGCCACCCATGCCTTTGAGGTAGCTTGCATGGTAATACGTAGAAGGAAACAACAATTTAAGACCCAGTCACTAAATTTGATGGGAGAAACTTCATGTTAAATTTTATTTTTGGGATTATGATTTTGTTAATTACCTGTAATGTTGTATATTTCTATATATACCCTGTATCTCAATCTGTGAAGTTGATTATATTTTACTGTCTCCATGAAAACAGGCAGTTGCCCTCTTTGGTCAGCCTCGAGACACTTCACCTGAGAGCTACTCAACGAGCTCAACACAATATGCCCCAGTCTCTGGAGATGCTCACCCACCTCTCTGACATTGATCTTTCTTGCAATGGCCTCGCAGCATTGCCTGAATGCCTCTTCACATTGAGGTCACTGCGTCGATTAAATGTTTCTGACAATTGCATATCAGAGATGTCATCAGCCATTGGTGAGTAGTTTTATCCTTTCCTTCATTTTAATGTTAATTTTTTATGTTGGAGAATAATTATTTATGTCCTGCATTAAAGACTGTAATGTGGAATATTGACTGAATGCATTTATCCCATGAAAAAACACGCCATTCTTAAGACCTTAAAACAAACATACAAAGTCAAAATGAAGTATTTTCTGTTCCAGTTGGATCATCGGTATTATAGTGGATTTTGATATACAGTACACCCTCACCTTCACAACATGATGAATTCACTTTGCAATGTACACTCATGATCATGAAGATTGTCATCCACTTGGTAATTTAAAACTCACATCACGATTGTGCACATTATAATTTCTTCAGTAAACATATTATTTTACAACTGGCTTTTTTTCTTCCGTATTTGTAATCAAATATGTGATATTTATTTACATACCTCTATCATTTGATGGGTAGATTGTCAACACCGTTATTGCTGGAATTTATAAATTCAGGTTCACTTTACAATATTTTCACAATGTAATTGGTCCCACAGAAAGTATTAGCATTGTAAAGTGGGGTTCACTATATATCAGAGAGAATTACATTACTAATATAATCACATTTTTCCATTTTCATGTTTGTTCTGCTCTGCTGTATGAAAACTTACTTGTATTGTCAGGTTTTTGTGATCACCTCAAATATCTAATAAACTGTTTGTGCCAGTGTAAGAAAAGTCAGCAATAGGAATAAAAGTTGAGCTCTTAAAAATAAGTTTATCCAAAAAATTTGTTTCATAAAATTTTTTTGACTAGTTAATCTGTCTGATCCAAAATTATTCAGAACAGCAATTGTTAACCATTACATTGGTTGTTATTACATTTCTTGCAGATCTCTGGCAAAATCTAGAGACACTCAATGTTTGCCGAAACCGCCTCACTGCCCTCCCCGCCTCCCTCTGTCGCCTAATAAATATCCGTCGGCTCCTCCTAAATGATAACCTTTTGGATTTTGATGGAATTCCATCAGGTATTGGAAAGCTTTCTGCTCTCGAGGTCTTCTCAGCTGCTTACAACCGGTTGGAAATGATTCCAGAAGGGTTATGTAGGTAAGTATGTGCACTGTTTAAATATTTGAGGACTCATGCCTTCATTTGTTATTGAGCCGTGGCTAAGGATTATAAGTTGGGTGATGAATGGATAACCCTGTAATTAAATAGAAGTGGAGTCACCATTCATAGCAAATTGGTGCACTTTATGGCTTTTTATGCACAGTAGAACTTGGATAATTTGAACATCAAGGAACCATTAAAAAAATTCAACTTTTCCCAAAATTTGAATCAAATTAAATAGGTTTTAAAAATTACTCTAACTTCATGATTTAACAAAAAGACTTTATTCTTCAGACATTATTAATATGTATGTATCTTATAGAAAATCACATTTGTTTGTCAAAAAAGTCAGAGGTCATAGCTTGCTTGCTTCCTGAATTTATTCTTTAACTCATAGATATGAATCTAAATTATTTAATGACAAAAAGAGAATGATGTAATTTTAATATCCAAAAAATAACCTGAGCTGGTAGACATATTTGGTTTGCCAGCTGTGCATTGTAACTCCTTCCTCCTGCTCACCTTGCAGCAGCAACCCGTGTCCTCACCCCATAATACATACCTACTTTGTGACTTTTGGACATGCTCACCTCAATCACCCTTCCCCCCCTATTTCTACCCATTTTATGCATATGCTGTTTTGAATGTGCAGAACACTTGATAATGATGAACCTCATGTCGTGCTATGAACAAAAACAGTGAAATTTATACAAAGTTGAGTTTTATTTCAACATTTGAGTTTAAATTAGCCAAAATAAAATTCGAATCATCCACAATTTTTTAAAATTGCTTATCTACAAAATGCTAGAGACAAAAAATATTCAAATTATAGATGTTCAAAGTACCCCAGTTTCACTATATATATAAAACAAAGCACAATCAAGTACAAGTTTTGATACCATGTCTACAGGTGTGGCTCCCTAAGGAAATTGGTGTTACGTGGTAACCGGCTGGTCACGCTGCCAGACACAGTGCATTTACTCACCGACCTTGAAGTCCTTGACTTGAGAGACAATCCTGGTCTCATCCTTCCCCCACGCCCTTGTCCCTCGGGTGAGGATGCTGACAGCTCGTCAGCATCACATGCAGACTCCACGGCCGCACGTCTACGGTACTACAACATAGACTTTTCCCTGAGGAACCAACTGCGTTTGGCTGGAGCCATGCCACCTGGAGCTCCAAGGCAAAATGAACAAGGTAACCCTTAAGAGAATATGCATTGGTAAATTGGTTTAGGATATATTAATATGTTTATTTGCCTAAAGCTCACTAGTATAAGTTGCTCAGTATGCAGATGAAACATCAGTCAGTCTCTTCTCAGCAGTCAAAGGGTTAAGACGTGCGGTTGCTCTCTTGAGTTTATGGTAGGGTCACGCAGTCATCCCCAGTTGGAGGGATGCTATTATGGTCACGGTGGCGGACGTCCCCAGTCTAAGGGCTATGGATTGGAATAATGGCAAAGCTAGACATGGTGTGGTGGAGTGCTAGCGTTGTTGTAAGAAGCTCTGGAAAGGAGTGCAGTGTAATAATTGCAGCATATGGTACCACATCAAATGCACGAGGCATGATATGGAAACTGCATAATTGAGGGTTGGTGTTGCACGGACTGCGAAACAGCGAGTCAGATATTAATTCTGAAGGAGAAAGAGGACCTGATATTGACTTTGAAAATGGAATTGGATGTAGCCAGAAAGAAAATCCTTGACTTACAGGCTGAAAATGAGAATCTGAAAGGTGTAGAGTATACCGAAGAGGACAATTCTATTGGCCAACGCCAAGACATGGATAATCTGGAGGAAAATAGGAGTGGTGAAGAGTGGACAGAAGTGAAGCACAGGTCAGAAGGTGTGAGATGCCAAGGAAGGAAGACGAATAAAGAAGTGTATATAGACTCCGAGAGGGTAAGTGAAGATACCTGCTCACCAGGAAGTGGCCTTGTTACTCTGTCCCAGGTGGAGTGTATGGTCAACAAGGGTAAAGAAAGAGATGAAAACAATGGGCAAGGTCACTGGGAAGGAAGCAAAACTAAAAGGGTGAGGATAAAGGGTGATTCCATGCTGGGAAACGTTCCCAAGCTGAAGGGTTCACGGTGGAGTGCTTTCCAGGTATGAAAACTGAACATTTGGAAGAGATTATGGAGAGGTTACGAGGTGAGCAGAAAGAGGAGGTGGTTTTTGTACATAATGGAACAAACAATATAAAATCAACTAAATCAGGTTGCCATATAGTAGGGTTAATTTGGGATTGTGCACCGCTGCAATAAGGAAATTTCAGTCAGCCTAAATTGAGCTAACGGTGTGCTTAGAAGAAGAGATATAAGTGATGGTGTGATTGATTACATTAATGAAGGAAAAGATTGGGAGTGTAAAACCAGAGGGCTTATATTTGTTGATCCTAACTGCTGGGCCAGCAGAAATTATTTGGGAAGGAATGGTCTACACCTAAATAGAAGTGTTTTCGAAAATTTTGTGAAGTTGATCAGGAAAAGTGTGAAAAGTGCACTACGATCGGGAAACTAGTATTGGGTTATAGAGGTTAAGCTGTTTACAGAGTGAGTGATGGAGAATCATCAATGAATTAGCAAAATATGCCATTGGAAAATTTCTATCAAATGGTTAAAGGACCCAGAGAAGACTGCAAAACTGAAATGGAAGGTGTAATTTTCGGTGATATACCCCTGAAAAGTAGGAGTTTGAAAGGCTGTAGTGTTGCAGAACAGGTAAGTCTCTTAAACTTCCCCAGCTGAATTGTCATAGCATAATTAATAAAATTGAAATTCTCAACTCACTGGTCGAAATGAGTTTGCCGGACATTGTAATAGGTACAGAATCATGACTTCGAACAGAGATAATGTCCTCGGAAATATTTCCTGGTAGCTACATAGTATATAGGAGAGACAGGGATACAAGAGGAGGTGGTGTATTTATCTGAGTTCTGAAGGATATTCTTAGCTACACGAACTTTTCGGATAAAGTCCATGAACTTCTGAGTGTCACAGTGGTAGATCCCATTAGCAAAGTTTATCTAGAGGTAATTGGATTGTACAATCCCACCACACAAGGAAATAACACAGGTATCCCGCAAATATTAATAGAATTGACATGCGAAGACAAAAGGATTAATGGAAACATCATCATTGCTGGGGACTTAAACTTATCATATTTGTTGTTGACTGGATGTGAGAAGCCAATGGTAGGACTAAATGTTAATCTCTGATTAACAAACTATTAAGTGAGGGATGCTTTAATCAAGTGATTGAGAAACCGACTTGGGAAAATAATATTGTTGATGTTTACTTAGTGAAACCCTTAGAATTATACAATAGTTTTGAAATCCTAGAAGGAATTAGTGACCATTCTGCGGTCTAGTTACATTTGCATTGGCGCTACAATAGACACCAGGTGTACAAGGAGCAAGTAACTTACCTTTTTCGAAAAACTCGCAAAATGGAATTCAAAGAGTACCTCAAAAAAGAATTTGGTACATTGGCAAGTAAAGGGAAGTCAGTGAATGAAGTCTGGGAAAATTTCAGGTTATATTGAATAATGGTTTAGATAAATTCATACTAACTAAGCGAGCAAAGGAAGATCCAGACCCACTATACTACACAAAGGGCATCAGGAAGCTGAAAAAAAAACTCCAGGGATACTTTTCAAAGAAAAAATAAACAAAAACTATGTGTCTTTATATAAGGAAACATTAAAAAAAGCTTTACAAATACGTCAGAAGTAAAAAGAAGGGATCAGAGTTCATTCAAACTTTTTATAAAAAAGGATGATACAGTCATAATGAATAATGTAGAAAAATCAAATGAATTTAGTCTGTACTTCTCAAATGTGTATGTTAAACTTGATACACTCTCAGATAATACTGACGAGATCACAAATTGTGAAGAAACAGTAAGGGAAATAGTACCATTTCACATAGGACTTAACGACATCTACAAACATATCACCAAAATTAAAAATTTTTAATATTGAGGATCTGATGGAATTCGTG
Source organism: Rhinocypha anisoptera (assembly GCA_011762765.2). NCBI lineage: Eukaryota > Metazoa > Arthropoda > Insecta > Odonata > Chlorocyphidae > Rhinocypha > Rhinocypha anisoptera. The sequence goes on along the minus strand of WURS02435364.1, from coordinate 1,489 downwards.
GGGAAATATTAAAGTTATGTGATACTGATATTGTACCTTATTTGGCAAGACTATTTACTATAATAATAAACAAAGGAGATATGCCTAATGACTAATGTGAATATATTGTCATACCAATACACAAAGGAGGTAGCAGGGTTCTTGCAGAAAGTTACCTGCCAATGTGTTTAAACAGCATAATTTGTATAATATTCGAAAAGACAGTGGCGAATTATATTAGGAAGTTCTGTAAAAGAAACGACTGGATTAGCCCTTGACAGTATGAATTTTGGGAAGGCTACTCTTGCAGTATGTGATTGATGGGTTTTTATAAAGACCTTGTTAATGCGAATGATCATGGTGATCAAGTAGAAGCTATTGTAATAGACTGTGCCAAGACTTTCGACTGAGTAAACTATAATATACTTATTGACAAAGTTAAAAGGGTATAGGCACCAGAGTAGTGAGCTGGATAAATACCTTCATCAGGCACAGATCACAAAAAGTTAAAGTAGGTGACAAGCTATCTGAAAAAAATTCTGTAATCTCATGAGTCCCACAAGGAATCATGATCACACCTTTACTATTTTTAATTTTCATCTATGACCTCCCCAATAAGATTCTCTCCGCCGTTAGACTATTCGCAGATGACTGTGTAATATACATATAGGGTAATAAAAAAGGAAAGTGATAATGTAGCATTAAAACAAGATCTAAATCAAGTGCCTAATTGGTTGAAATAAAATAAAATAAATTCACTTGTAATAAAAGCAAGCTACTAAACTTCAATAGAAAAAAGTTTGATTATGTGTACACAATGGATGGTGAAGTAATCCTGCTAATCAATAAATGTAAATATTTAGGTATTATCATCCTGATTGACCTAAAATGGAACCATCACATTGAATCTATTGTAAATAAGGCTTACAAAATTCTAAACTTTGTAAAGAGAAGTCTTAATAAGTGTAGAAAAAAGATTAAAACAAATAAAGTACCTAACTCTGGTAAGGTGAATCCTAGAATATGGATCCTGTCTATGGAATCCACACAGTAATAATTTAATAAAATCAATAGTAAAAAAACAGTGAAGTGCGGCCAGATTTGTGCTTCATAAATACAGGAGGGAGGACAGCGTAAAATAAATGATTAAGGAATTAGGCTGGAAAAGGCTACAGTAGAGAAGAAAAATTAACTGTGCTGTGCAAAGTGTTCGAAATGTATACGGGGAAGGAGACATTAATGGGATTAAAAGCAAAAATGCAAAGTGGCTGTTACTATGGCAGGGGTGACCATAAATGGAAGATGAAGTTACTAAAGCAAAAAAGAGATACTTATAAATACCCATTCCTTAACAGAGGAATTAAATACTGGAACGAACTACCTGGAGAAGTTTTCGAGCCTTTCCCTAATAACATTAAATGCTTCAGGAATAGGGTTGCCAAATTATTTTTATAAAAGCATTTGGGTAATCAAGGTTTATATTCATATATTTAAGTGTGTTTATTTTTGT
>WURS02435355.1:0-15425 GCA_011762765.2 Rhinocypha anisoptera | reverse complement strand
GGGGGGGGGGGGGGCGGCTGTTGGATGAGGGTCTTCCGCCCTGGACGTCCAAAAGCAATTTTTCCAGAAATACGATCGCAGTCTATTTTTAAATACGAAACTTTGGACTTTTATACATGTGGGTGAAACGATTTCCTCAAAAACATTCTAGAACCTTGAGTTTCAGGCTACTACCGACAGGGAAAACAGAATAAAATACATTCACTGTGGTATTGATTTCCACTGTAAATTATTCACGCTGTGCGGTTTCACAAGTTCCACATACATTTAAAAATGTTTGCCAAACGTAGGAGTTTTAAATCGCGAGGTTCAACCTTTTGTATTTGTTACTTTTTCATATTTTTGTTGGTTTATTAAGTTTTTCATATTGGTAATTCATAAAAAAACTTTTTACTGCTTTGCAACAAAAGAAAATTTAAAATTATAACTGAAGAAATAAATCCTGGGAACACAAAACTCCCCAATATAACATAGAGAAATGCTAGAGTTAAACAAATCTGCCGAATATATGTATAATTATAAAAGCTACTCCAAATACTAGAATAGTTAAATAAGAATCGATCGCAATAAGGAACCTTTACGATTATATGTATATATATATATTCCTTATTGTGATCAATCCCAATTAGATTTGTTTAGTATGGTATTCATAGTAGCTTCCATTTACTTCTTCAACAGATTTTTTTTTAATTCTGCAATTCTCTATGCCATATTGGAGAGTTTCGCGTTTTCAGGATTTATTTTTATAATTATATTAAAACAAATCTGGTATGACCCAGATTTCAAACATGAGTGATGCCTCTTCCTCTAATTAAATCAAAAGTATAATGATACGCTTGGAATATAGATTTCCGATTAAAGTAATAACAATTACATAAATAAATTAACTTATAGACTTTAATAATGTCATACATAAAAGTTAAACTCGAAAAATGTAACTATTATAGTTTAAATAAAACGCAACCTAATCATAAACTCTAGAGGTATAATCCAATCTTTCCCATTACTATTTGTGGCCACATACTTTGAAAAATACATTAATATTTTCTGAAGAAATATTTGAGCCTGCAGGGTAAATTTATCATTGCGAAGGTTTAGAGCCCATTATCCTTCTGAGGAAAAATTATAGTTTTCTCGTCACGTTAATTTTATATGAACCCTAACTAAGCCGATATTGATATTGTTTGAGATTATATTTGAGCTGTTCCCAAGGAAATGCGAGCTCTACCCCCAACCTGTAAAGTTCACCTGTCAAGTTGAAAACTAGTCTCATGACCAATGAACTTTTTGAATTATGTACACTTGGCTAGTTTGTGAAGGTAATATGCAGCCCTAGCCACATTTATGTCATTATACTTATTCTTTTTCAGGTTCCCGCGTACTATCCATATGCTCAATCACCGCCGTCCACCACGTGTGGTTCTTCGTCGGAGCCTCACTGTACTTATTTCTGCTTTACTTGTCGCTGATATTTGTGAGTGAGAGAAAGATTATGTACAAGGGGCTACACAGGTACAAGTCTACGATATTCTGGCCCCTGCACAGGATGTTCACGATCCCATACAGGATAGGCCTATGGAGGATGGACAGCATCGACCACCTTCTCTTTTACCTCGAGACCCTCGTGCTGGCGTTCACTCTGCCCTTCGTCTTGCACGACCGACTGGATTTTAACTTGGCCTGCGCCATTTCCGGCGCTATCGTGCTATGTGAAATATGCGGCATCGCCCTGATGGTTGTTTTCAGGAAATGGGTGCACCCGGATGGCTACGTTTGCAAATCTCTGATGTAAACCTTGAACGGCCTACGGTTTGGTGTAACATTTAATTTATTGAGAGAGTGACAATGAGTAGTATTTATATGATTTTTTACGTGCAATTCGTATGTGAACTACTGTGTGTGTGTATATATACATAAAACGTCGACAATATTAACTCTCATTTTTTTAATACGGCTCATAATGTCCCATCTAAACTTTTGTTGGTTTTCTCGAAAAAGAGATCATGCTTCCAAGACCACGCTATGGCAATATTTTCGTGAGTTATTTATTTATATGTTTGGTAAGTTATTTTGCACATAATATATGTAGATTCCAAGAGATATATTCTCTTTCAAGATGATAAAACGAAGGAAATCATCGGCCCTGAATGACTCTGCGCTTCTCCATTCTGGCATTCAAGATGCCAGAATCATTGACTCTTCGCCACTTGTAAATGATAAAGCGTCAAATCTGTCGGAAATTAGCCTTTCTTCATAGCAGAATTTTATTTTGCACCTAAATCAAGCCTCATCATCGCCATCATTGGTAATTCAATCCGGAGATTGCTTGACTACAGCCAAGGCTGCACTTTCCAGGGATATATTAATGTGGTGGTTCCCCCATGGCCTTCCACATCGCATTACTGAGGCCGATTCTGTGAACTTCACGCTCGCCCTCAGCTGTGGATCATTTGTTGCTGCTGCTTCCAAGGATCCTGCAAGGTTACGTGTATCGATGTTGTAGCTGTTGGTCTCGAAATTTAATGCAAATTCAAGCCAAGAAAATTTTTGGCATCTCCAAGGCTCGAACCCGTGACCGTCAGTTCCATAGTCCTGCACGCTATCCCTAGGCTACCTCCACACCTAAGTAAATCAAGTCTAAGAACTCCAGTATCTGTATTTGGAAAAGCAAATTTTCATATAATTTTCACTGCCTCAGATTTAGCCACAACTGCTGCTTTCTTAACACTCCCTACCATATTGACCTCATGGCTACTTGTATAGTATCACATGGATGCAAATATAGATGAATATGATAAATATAATCAATTTATGCCTGAAAAGACTACCTTCTTGAGAGATTTGTTAGAAAGCTTCTTTCCCCATCAGCCCCTCACAAAGAGGTAGCTCATCCCAGTCATTGAGCCATTTTCTATACATATTAGCTTTTACAAGCTCTTGAAATGTTAAAGTTCATGCAATATTTGTTCATCTTGTCATCACATTAGTTTTGCTCCTATTATTGCCCAACTAACAATGTTCAGTTACTTTATACAAATTTTAAATGATAGGTACTCAATTAATTAAAAAATAAAACTGAAAACTTCAACAAGTACCATTTATGAGAGTGGGATGCCAAGGGATATGTAGACAGGCTGGGAGCCATGGGTTGGAAATTCAGCATCAAATTATATATATTTTGGTTCAACCAAAAAATCTGGTGAGGACACCATTGCCGGTGATTAGAGAGGCTAAAGTGAACAATCACCGGAGATAGAACTCATCATCACTGCACTTGTCTGCAGAATTTGCTCACCTGACATGTAATCTTTCCAACGATGCACAGAGGTGGATACTATTGCCATGCTGTGTTGTCTGACTATTATTAAGGAAATGCCTAGGACAGACACCTGCATTTGAAAGGACATAGAATTCATGACCATTCACTAATTAAATCCATGTGTTGTCTTTCTGGGAAATGCACTGCCATAAAAAGCAGAATTTATTTTTCTCTCACACAAACAAATAATGGAACAGAATTTTGAATTAATTGGAAACTGAATGGGGTACCTGAATCGTCCAATTCCCCATTAACATCTCTGGACACCTCAGCTAAACCCACACTGAGTAATATCTTCCTGAGAAACCACAAAGGGCACAGAGGAAGGAATTGGCCTCCCTTACCCTTATGTGTGAATTTTCACATGCTGTCCAGTTGAGTACTAGGTGAGCTCTATCCTCACCTATCAAACTGACCTTAAGATTGAAGATTTTGGTTGTTTATTGTTTATTTAGTATTTCTGAGAATCATTAGCACAAGGTTAGAGAAAAAGAGAAATGAATACCTAGTAGAAGTCCAGTTTGATATTAAGAAAGGTAGGGTCATATTCAATGGAATTGTGGCAAAGAAAACATGAATGAGAATCATAGAAATGATCATAAAGTAAAGCAAGGATGTTTTCCTATCTCAAACTCAAGGTCCACCAACTTCCAGCATTGTCCTACCTTTTCCCACCAATTTCTTGAGCATTTTGTTCTTCTTCTGAATTAATGTGCAAGAATTCAGCATGATTTTGACTGCAGATACCTTGCTGCCCACACTACTGGGCCTGACACCATCCCGATTTCCATAGCTTCCAATATTCGTTTCATGGAGCTCTCCAGTAGTTTTATTAGGAAGAATACTTGAGATTATTTCCAGTTACTTTCCACCGTGGTGTTTCCAATGTGATAATATCACTTAAATGGCCAGATTAATTGGGAATCAGATGCCTTGATAGTAGTCTCCATAAGAAACAGATGTTTTATGGACCACCTTTTGCCTGGCTCCTACTTTTTGATCTACCTGCTATAGGGAAATCTAATGGGAGCAATCATCATTGCTTCAGCCATTACAACTCTAGTCATTGAAATGCATATCATATCACATCAAGGTGGTTAGTTCCTGGCATTGTAACATAGCAGATGGCAAATCTGGCAGGGGTACCAGACGAAATTCTGTTCAGATGAAGAGGATCACTTGTCTGTGCAAGACTAACTATATACACATGCTAAAGAACTTTTTTACTGAAGTTCTAATACTAAAATAGCTGGAGGTCATGCATTGAATGTTTCAGATACTGTGTAGGACAATTTTTGAGCTATCAAAGCAATTAAATTATATTTTAAAAATATAAATAATAATCAATATTCAGCCATACAAAAGTTTTTCATTTTACTCGCATATAAGGGAGAGATGATAAGTTCATTGATGTGAAACAGCTTAATCATTTTGCTTGTAATTGTGAAAACCACATGAGAATGATGATGGGGTAAAATTATGACATCAAACTCTCAGTATTTCACTGATTGGTCAATATTGAAATAGCAAAATTGAAGGTCACATACCAGAGGCCAGGATCTTTATTCTTGAGGTTTAGTCTATGAAGTTTATAGCCCTATATCAGAACATGTGGCATAAAGTATAGGTTAATTATATGAATTATATATTTCAATAAAATTTAGGTATTAATGAAATCACCTTCATATTTACACAAATACCAGTATATTAGAGGAAAAGTGAAATATGAATTACTAAATACAAAGACAAAACAGCTACATTAAAAAAATTGGAAGAATTTCTTTCATAATGGTCTTTGTAATTGAACTTGTTTCAGATGATGGTATAAAGAAAAACTAAATATTTATTCTGAATGATGATAAATTCTTATTGTCATACGAGTGCTTTCCAATGTTTCAACAGGATTAACTTTTACTCATAAGTTTTGTATTAGTATTCTCTTTTTCCTCATGTGACTGTCAAGCATATTCCAACATATGATGATTTGGAATTAGTGAAATTATTGTCATGGCTGAATTTTCAGAAAATTGTAATATTTATATTGAGATGATAAGATATTATATTATATGATAAGCTCACCTTTAAATAGAATAACTATTTAGCCTTCCCAAGTGTATAATTTATTGATACTGCATTTCCATATGTCAGGTATAAGAAATTCAAGAACTTCTTTTTCAGCGAAATCTTATGATTTCAACACAATTCCATATTAAGTCACAATGTGATTCTCTTACTACCATATTTCCCATGAAAATTGAGTACATTTTTTTTGCGTTGAAGTAGCCAATTAGTTGTGCGTAAAATGGATTATTATAGAGAAGAAAGATATGACCATGAAATGAGCACATTAAATTTATTGGCATTCTGATAAGTCTGGCACTCTTCTAATCCATACCTGCTCACACATAATCCATATTTTATATTACCCATATTGATAGCCTTACAATCCCCACCATTCCCCTCTCTGCTCACCTGAAGGCTCTTTTAAAAACTATGAAACATTCAAGGACTTCCCAATTAAAATCTATATTCCTTTCTATCAGCATCTTCCTTACTCAATTGCACCATATGCTCCTCTTTCTTTTATAAATTGTATTTTGTAATATTATTCTGGTTGTCCTATAGTCCTCATATTCAGTTCCATATGTCTTTTTGAGATGGTGCCAAACCAACAAAGTTTTTTGGCCAGAGATTTTCCTCATAAATAATACATACATAGTAGCCATAGAATCTATGCCTCTCAACTTTTCTGAAACATTTTAGCATTTTAACTGGGATGTTATCCAAACAACTGTCTTATTATATTTCATTTTCCACAATGCTCTATCTCCATATCTATGATACTGATTTCACTTTTTTTCTCTTCAATCTTCTTAATCCCTCTGCTGAGAGAGCCTCGTTTCTTTGCGACATCTCTGTGTGGGAGAAAAGTGACCACGGCACTCTTCACTTCTATTTCCAATAAAGGTTTATTAGGTGGTGGACCTGGGATGACTCTTATTGACCACTTAACCCAGTCGCCTCCAAGGGGGTAGTGGGAATATGATTGACTATAGTAAAAATATTTCATGCAGGAATATATCGAAAAATAAATTCCATACTTATTTTCCTTAATAATTTCTGATTAATTTAATACAAATGGTACATAAATTCTTTCATTTATAACCAGCATTCTACTGAAATTCTGTGATGGTTAAAGGAAATGACAAGGGTGGCTCAGAAAACAATTTCCCAAATCTTGGCGGATGGAATGCATTCGTCAAACTAGCCTGAGGGTCATAAACCATCACAATTGGCACTTCAAAGGGGTGCCCTATTCTGGAACAATAGGAAAGTGTGACCACTCGAACCTTTTTGGAAAGGACAGGCCATAAAATTTGGAGATGGTCAAAGGAGGGTTTGAAGGCAATGGTCATACAGTACATGAACGTATTCACAGCAGTCGCACACCAAAACGTTGATCAACATATCCCGCAGTTTAGGGGTTAATAATCTTGGATGTATCCAGTTCTCTAAATAAGGAGCCCTCTGAACCACATCCTTAAAAGCCATAAGATGAATATTCTTAATAATCTCTTCTGTCACTCATGGTTTCCTAATAGACTTTGTATTTATAATTTCTCTCATTGATGCTGCAGCTTTCCTTATTTCTAGTTTAAGTTATCCCCACTTTTCTCCTATGATTCCTACCCTCTCTCCTAGTTTTCTACCTACATTCACCTAAAATTCCCTCTTTTGAATCCCTTTCAAAGCTTCTATATTTCATTGACTCACCCTGCTTACATATATAAAAGCCTTTAGATATAATCTGCATTTTGGTATTAAAAAATATTGGTCTGAATCTGCATCCCACAAAAATTTACATGAGTTGGAAATAGTAGGAAAAGAAAACAATTGGAATTTCCAAATAATATAACTTTTTTGCATACTACAACATTTTCAAATGAGCGTTTTTATTTCTGTTACAAGTATAAATATTAAATAGGGTGACTGGAGAGTAAGGTTTCAGAACCATTCATTTGGGTCATATGGGAGAGACAAGGGAATGGAACCAGCCTAAGCCCTTAGGACAATCCTGGGGGGGGGGAGGGAAAGGGTCAAAGCCAAAGTGGTAGAAAAGTGTGGTTTGTATATACAGTGAAACTTGTCTTAAGTGGAGCCTGTTGGGACCACAACATTTGTCTGGATAGGACAGGTTTCGGCTTAACGCAGGCTCGGCCATTAGTACAAGGGGCTTATGCTATTATTATACGGCCGTATGAAAAGGAGTGTTGCAATGCTAAATAGGAAACAATTAAAGAGGTACAATTTCTGATAAATAAAGAAATATATGTTTTTCTAATTTTACTAACATAAAAATTTAATTACAGTGAAACTTGTAAGCAGAACTTGTGGGGACCACAACATTTTCCAGATAAGACAGGTTTCAGCTTAGTATAGGTTCCGCTTAAGACAAATTTCACTGTATATAGTATATGGTGTCTGATTAGTCTTTTGCCACTTTGAAGATATACCACTTTTCTCACTATTACATCCTTTCATCATCTGGAGGGCTGCATGTGTGCTGGGCAGAGTCTTGTGATACGAGTATCCATTGTCAACAGAGCTTAACCCTTCAGCTTCAGCAGCCACCTTCTTTCATGACGGTTGTGTGTGGGAGAAACGTTGGCCCTTCTTGATAATTTTCGGTTGATTCTTCCCTTCAAACTCTGGCAAGTGCTTAGAGGTAGCAGACCCTTGTAATCCCAGAAGATCCTCATAATCCATGTTGGCCTTTAACTCCTGAGTGGGACAGTGGAAATTTGATTGCCCAGTGTTAAAATACTTCATATGGAAATATAACCAAATATGCACTCCATATTCACTTTACTTCATCATTTCTGATTAATTTGATACCAAACAGTATGAAAATAAAGGAATTCTTCTCAGGTCTCCGACTGGGAAAGTGTGGAATAAGGCTCTGAAATTTCAACAGCTGACTCGACCATCATCATCAAGGTTACAGATGGCGACATCAGACTGACCTGGTTGTAGATCCGAGAAGAATTCCTTTGCAAAATATGGTGGGAAAGCATGAGATCTTTTATCAGTATGAAAATACTTTGATTTATAACCTGCATTGAAACTTGGAGACAACTGAGGAAAACGAAGACAGTGGGTCAGAAAAGAATTTCACAAAACTCTTTTGAGGACTGAATACATTCGTCAGACATGCCTGAGAGTCGTGAGCCTTCCCAAATGGCACTAGAATGTGGGCCCTATACCGGAAGAATAAGAAAGTGTAACCATTTGAATCTTTCTTAGAAAGGCCAAAAAATAAAATCTAGAGAGACTAGAGAAGGTATGGAGTAGGTCATGTGTACAAATATGTTTTATCTGCACTTGCTGAAAAAACGTAGATATAAGCAATCTGCAACCAAGGGGGTTAAGGCACTGCATGGGAGGGTTGGTGTTAAGGAGGGAAAGAAGGGACTTATTTTGGGGGCTAGGATATATGCAGGGGGGTGAGGGAAAGAATCCTGCCCTTATGCTTCCATGGGTCCTTGTGACAACAACTAAAGTAGAGGGGAGGAAGGGAAGGTGATGGGGATGTGATTTCAAGAAAATGGTATGGAAAACAATAGGGAATGTGAGTAGAATCAGTTATTATATAAGAGGTTGTTTTTACTTTTCTGTTGAATAATTTCCAGTTATTGACGGGTCTCTAATTTCCTCCTTATCTTTTATACATGCAGTATTTTTGGGTTGAAGTTGTTTAGGTGGTCTGTTTCAGTGAGATGTTAAGTAACCATTGTCATATTATCTCATTTTAGCAGACAACTATGATGCTCATTGACTATGTTTTGTAAGTTTCTGCCGGTTTGGCCCATGTATTTCTCTTGGTGTGGGTCACAAGCCAGGTGATACACTGTACTTTTTCAAAATATTTCAAGTTTGTCTTTAGGGTTACTTAATGATTTTGAGAGGCTTAATGGGATGTAAAAGATTCTCTGTACTTTCCTTTAGGGAATTTTAAAAACTTTTTGTTAGATAGCTGTGTAATATAAGGAATTCTTCACTACCATTCTGAAGAATGTTTCCTCTAACAACTGGTATAGCACAGAATTAAAAGAAACTATATTATGTATGAAGTGCAACTCACAAAGAATGTGAGAAATAACATCATTAACTCCACATCCATCTCCCTTAACCTAACCTCAGAATGGTGGCGAATCACTTATATTGGACAGTCATTAAAAAAAAGTAACAAAATCCCCCAAAGGAGAAAGTTTCCTCTTACACCCCATCACACCTCTCAAAATTGTTAAGTAACCCTAAAGGCAAAATTAAAATTGTGTTTAAGTGGAGTGTATGAACTGGCTTGATGATTGATTTTTGTTTCCAGATACATAATTTATTCATTAAAATGTTTATAATCTGGCAATTTAATGCATCATATTTTAATAACATTCACATGTTAATAATAACTGTAGATAAAAGTCAAAATAGATTATTTACTTTGGTATTGGAATATATGTAGAAGCCTTGTGAAGAAAAAAGTGGGATGAGAATATTATTTTATGAAAGCTGTTATTCAATTCAATTATTGTGTAACTATTTCAGATATTTTACAAAATATATAGATTACAGTGAAAGGGAGAATACTTTCCATACTCATAGTTTTGACTCTGATTGTTAATGTTAATACTTAAGCAATATTAAGGTTGTAGAGAATAAAGTTTCCTTGATACAGGAATATAGAGAAAAGGAGAAAGCTGAACTAGCAAAGAAAGAGCAACTTTTTGGGTCAAAGATAAAAGGAAAAATATTGAAATTTCTTTGAATGTAATTAAGTTTCTAGAAATAAGTTTGACTAAGCTCTCAAATCAATAACGAAATATATGTGAATCCAGGTAGATGATGATTCAGTTGTGGAGGAAATTCAGCACATTATTTGGGTTAAATAATTTTAAATTATTCCATGACAAATAAGGCACTGTAAATATATATTTGATTCTTCTTTAATATTTATTAAAACCAGTTAAACAGGAAAATAGTTAAATATTCAGAGTAAACCACTCCTTCATTTATAATATATTTTAAAATATGATGATGGATTTTATGCATGCAGCTATGTGCACATTCAGATGATTTGAAATAAAGAGCATTTATATATTCTGCATGATTAGGAACCTGCATCTTACTTATTCTTTTATTGTTAATCAATCCTTTATTCAAACATCTCTGTGATTCTGGACTAAAATACTATATGAATATAAACCATAAATTTAAATTGATTGTTCATGTTCTTGATTATATCGATAAAATTGATGTCTCATCCAACAAACGAACCTCCTTGTAGGAAAACAATAGCTACATAAATAATAAATGAAGACATGATAAGACTAAATGAATTATAAAACAATTACCTATGAGAGAAACTATAGATTACCATTACACATAGAAGGTGATGAAGGCAAAGGAGATAACCATTAATTATGATGATTATTATTAACAATCTTAGGGTGAAAAATGGCTCATAAAAATAATATAGTCCTGAAAATAGATTTATCTTGTAATCAAGTGCAGCTTTTTTTTTAGGTCCAATTGCCAAAAGCCATCTTATACTCTCCATTAATTATTTACTTATTTCCAAAACAGAAATTAAAGACTATTATCTCTGATGGGATTTATGAGAATTTTCTTTCAGGCTCAATGACTTTAAATAGTTTTTTGATATATATAATGGAAATTACTGGTCCAAAATAGAAATATACTTATAATGGAAATTACAGAAGCAAATAAAAACCATTTTATTAGTGTTTTATGGAAGATTAACATTTCCAACCCAAATTTAGAACATTCGTACCTACCGCCTTCACATTTCGAGAGTCAGTAAATTATCGAATTTTTTCTTAAATAGATTACCTAATTAAAATACAACAAAATTATAATGTTTGATAGATATCAAGAATAAATTTTAAAATTGGTAAAATCTTACAGAGCATTTTAATTCTGCTACAGTGAAGGCTGTTTTGACTAAAATAACAAATTTATGAAAAGCGGGAACGCAGACATCTTTGATATAAATGGTAATTTTACAATATGAAGCCATTGAAAACAATCATACCAGATTATTAATAGGTATACTTAAATATGACTATAGATATATTTCAATTTTTTGGTGGCATTGATCCGCATAAAAACAATAGTAAATATTCGAACGTTAAAGCTGACAACATAATTTATTTTGACTGTCATTGAAGGTACTGAATTGCATAATTATAGCTTAAAACTTGGGAAGACTTGGGATGCATGCACGTACTATCACTTTTAACATCAATTATCATGACATGGAAAAATTGTAACATTTCTAAAATTTCTTTATTTGTACTACACTAACCTGTTATGACTCATTTGCTATTTGTACATATCCTCTATCGCTTTATAAGTGGAAAGTTCAAAGAGAAATTAAGTTTTAATAAGAGTAATGAATTTTCTGACATGTTTAAAAAATTCTATGATGTTGGCACTTCTACATTTTTCATTTACCCTCTTCCTCTTTGATTTCTCTTGCTCGATGCGCTCTGCGCGTAGTACGCAGAGTCATCTTTCGAGGGAAGAGGGAATGACTGATCTACTTGCAAATAACATAACAAGGACGTTTTGAGTTCCGCCATAAACCAGGATGGCTGCGATGGAGGGTACGTTGAGTAAGTGGACAAATGTTATGAAAGGATGGCAAAATCGGTGGTTCGTGCTGGACGACAACGCCGGGCTTCTCTCCTATTATACAGTGAGTACAATTTTTTTTTCAATTCCTGTGCATCATCAGTTGAATACGTTAACTCGGTATTAGTAACTTTAACTTGTGCGTAGCAGACAGCTGAAATACATATAGGAACTGCTGAGTTAACAAGTGCCATAGGCCCTAATTAATTTTTATACAATCATTATATTGTAGCTTAAGTTATGGCCAAGAAATATGTTGACGTGTAACTTGCATGTCATGTGAAAAATAAGGCAAACCGTAACTTATAAACAGAAGTGGCGTTAACACGTAGGCTTCCATCCCCACATAGTTAGTATTTATAGGAGAATCTTTGTGAATAGGTGTGTTTCTGTTGTAGCCTTGTCTTCCACATAGTAGGACGAAATCCATAGTGCAGGGAATCAGTGGAAAGTGTTTGTTATTCGTATTGCCTTAGGTCACTACCCCAGTGAGAGATGGTACGTGTTCCGTGTATGGTTGACATTGTTCTTGTTATTGTTTACTATATTTAGATACATCTAGCACACCATCATCGGCTTCTGCTGTGAATGCTGGCAGTACGTTATTGCTCCCTCTTAAGTAATATAAAAATATGAAATTTTCTCTGGAGACAGGGTTAGGCATAAACAAACCTTGCGGCATATGTTTTTCAAACTATGTGTAGGAATTTAGCTGAAATAATTTTCTCACCTTTTTCCTAATTATATTATAAATATGTGAATGGGGACAACATAAATAAGGGTGTTAATCTCTTTGCACCCCATGGGTTTTACCCCTTCCACTTAGAACTCAACAGTTTGCTGGATGCAAGCAGTGATCACAAAGAGATCTCATCATTTAAACAGTTTTGGGGAAGTTTTATGTCTAAAGACTACACTCACCAAGCTTCGTATTGACGACTGTAAACAATCTTTTATCATCAACGACAGTGAAGGAATTATTAATGACCCTCGATTAGAGTTACTTTTTCTCGTAATGAAGATTGAAACAAGTTAAGAATCAAGTTTGTCTTGAGATGGGAGGAGAATGAGAATGGAAGGAGATGAATTTTTGTAATTTAATATCAATATGAATTCAATAGGCTTACTTTTCACCTACTTTTTTCTTCTTGTGTGCCTAATTTAACCTTTCTGACAAACATCATAAAATAGTCAATCATATCAATGATCCTTTATTTTTAATCATACTTAAGGTTGTCAGTAGACTGAAAGTAGTTTATAGTCTTTGTTCTTAGGCCCTGCATGGTTCTTTGCATATTCTTTGCTTTACAATTTTTTTATAATCAATCATCTATGAGTAGTTATCTGATATAGAATGTAGACGAATGGCTAAGTATTCAGTACTCTATTTAAAATTTCTAGACAAATTGCCATTTTTTCAATTATATGTGTTCACCCTGTCATTGTTCAAATTCTGAATGATAGTTTATCTGCTGAGGAGTATTTTGTGTTGTCGAGTTCAGGTATTATTTAATTTTTAGATATTTAAATAAGGTTGAAAAAGTTAACAGCAATTAATTCTAACAAATATTTTGCAGTGAAATCTTCAGTTTTTAGAATTCAATAAAAATTGAAAAAATCTTCATCTCTAGCTGAGGGTTTTCATATGGATATAATCTGTTTTTTTTTTTAAATTGTTTTTAAAGGACAGTTTTCATTAATGCTTTAATTTAGTGGTTCCCAAATTGGGCACTACCCACTTGGGGGCAGTACTTTGACCTAGGGTGGGCAAAAAGAAACAAGGACGTTATGATCGATAGGCATTCGTGCATAGGTTTTAGAATTAAGAGGGCAGTGGCTCGAAAAAGTTTGGGAAACACTGCATTTATTGATTCAGTTCAACCTGATTAGCCCTAGAATCTTTTAAGAGAATCATTGGATTGCACTGAATCAATTTTTCTTTAATTGTTTCTGTTTGTACAATATATGGAAGGGATTTGGACAAGTATTATTAGGGGTACAGCTTTAACAGGTTTAAAATCCAAAACAAATCCACGGACGTTTGTTAAAAGACATAAAACCTATAAAAAGAATTCAGTCTTTATTGAAAATCACTGTTTTTGCATACTGAATGGCTATGTTGTAATATTTATTGCTGATTTTGCTACTTGGAAACTATACAAGAAAGAGTATTAACTCTTTAAATTTCTCTGTGTTAAATTAGGGTAACTTTCTGAGAATTGTCTCAAATTAATAAGTTGTCTGACTTCAGTAAGAAAGTCGTAAATTTATCGGATAAAACCATTCAAAATGTTAAACCTGTCACCAGATGTGGAGTGAGAGAGCAAGGGATATGAAGGGGAACTTACCAACATAGGTGTGGAGTATCCCTAATCACATATCCCTTAATCCTCCTATGACCTTGCATTCCTGCCAGAATTGTTGTACAATTTTAATAGGCACTCATAAAAGTTGTTCTTAATAATGAGATGCCTTCTAGGTTTCCCCCATGGTATCACTCTCTTAGAATTCCTTGACCGGAGAAGTAATATTATTCAGTCTCTCAAAGGGGGTGTGGCTTTGGTTGTTCAGTTTCCAGCTATTGGGGTAAACAGCTATGCCTGTTCTGATATTTGTTTGTGAGGGGAAAAGAAATTTCGTCTTTGGTTTTCATGGCAGTGAGATTCATAGGCAGACAACACATGTGCATTTAATTTGTGGATAGTTTGTACATGTTCTATATCCTTCCATAGGTGTCTGCCCTAGGTATTTCAGTAATAATAATCAGGACTTAGTTATTTTTACTTTTTTAAAAATTTTTCCTTCTCCAGAGCACAACATGCTAAATGCACACTCATTCTGGAACAAAATATCTTCTTAATTTTATTCATTCATATATTTCCCAAGGTTGCGGTAGCCCAGTGGGTAGAGCACTCTGCTATTGAACAGGGGACCCAGGTTCAAGTCCTGGTGTTGCCTCTGGTCATCTACAGCTAACCCAAACTTAGTGAATTTCTGGTACCAGATATTCTCGGGAATGAGAGCCAGCACAAGGAAAGAAACTGGTCCCTCGAGCCTCCTGTGCAAATTTTCACATGTTTTTCGGCTTAGTGCCAAGTGATCTCTATTCTCACCTGTCAAACCAATCTTAGTGTTAATGATAGAATGATAAACTCTGTGTTAATTCCACTGGAGTTTTTTTTTGTTTATGACCTGGGTTTCAACTTCAAAGCCTCATCATTAGGTCTGGAAATGATCCTTTGTCATCACAGCCCGGGTCGTAAACAAATAAGTAGAAGATTGGGAAATAATTTCACAGCAATTCCACATAAATACATTTTATTTTCACGACCCAGGTTTCACCACGGCGTGGCATCATCAGGTGAACATACAAAGTTTACAGAGTTTATATAGT
>WURS02435345.1:0-15425 GCA_011762765.2 Rhinocypha anisoptera | reverse complement strand
GTGGATAAGCTAATCAAAATGATCAACGATCACTCTGACCTGTCTAAGAGCATGCTCGCTACTAAAATTAACCTTCGAAATCCCTCAATCTACTTGCCCGAAATCGACTCCGAAGTTGATCCCACTCAACTCGTGTCACAAATCTTGGAGGATAACCCGGAATATGAGATAAATGAATCCGAAATTGCAATAATCACTACTCGACGTCGTAGAGCTACAAAGAATAATTCCGACCCTGGTTATGATGCCTATTTAACCCTGTCGCCTTCACTCTTCTCGCGCATCAATAAGAAACCACTTAAAGTGGGTAACTCGCTCTCAATGGTGAGTGAGTCATTCCACGTGACCCAGTGCCTCCACTGTGTTGACATCGATCACTCGACAAGCAAATGCACCAATCACACTATTCACCATCAGAATAGCAACAACCGAAAATTCTACAAGCGATGTCGCACATGTAGCACAATCTTGACCTCACCTGTCGAGTTCAAAGCACACCTCGATGCTCATAACTGCTCAGCACACTGTCACATGTGCGAAGCAAAAAATCTCGATGCCCACCACAGTCCTCTCTCTGATCAGTGCAAACCATACATTGCCAAGATGAATTTTCTTCGAAGTAACACCAACTACGATTCGTCGTGTCACGATCCAGTCACCGGAAACCGACCCAACTCAGATCGCCCTACTTCCCAACCCAACCCAACCACTCCTAGTTCTGCCCCTTCTGCAATAGTATCATCTACTAAATCTTAATATCCATTTTCTCATGTAAAACACTCCAATTTTTTACATACTTCCAATTCAACACTCAATTCCTTAATAAATATACCATTTCGTTGCATTTTGACAACAGTTTTCTTTGAGCAAGTTTCTGAGGCCACTTTCTTGTGCTTATTAAGCATTGCTCATTATATCATGATTTTTTGATAAGTAGTAAATATGAATATGAATGATAAATATGAATCAAAAACCAAAATTCGACAGTGGAGAGAAATGGCGCTTGAGCGCTAGGTAACGCGTTTAGTGGAGAGCCTGTGAGAGGGGGAAGCACTGAGGGAGGGCAGAGTGCCAAGGGGAGGGTTGTTGCTCGAGCAATGCCATTGGCAATTGCTGCTGCTATGCTGCTGGCTGGGCTAACCACCGCGCTTCAACCAGTCCTCCTGCTATCTCCTACAAAATGGTGTGGCCTAACTACTAATGTCAGAGTGATGCCACTTTTTGCCTCTTTTAATTCGAATTGATTTTTTTGTAAAATGCTCCAAGTGTTCAAAGGGGTTGGACATTTTCAGTATTGCTAGAATTATATAAGAAAGTTTGGTAAAAAATGTTTTTGGAAAAAGACATTTTCGAAAATGCTCAGTGTTCATAATGATCGTAAATATATACATTCCAATGATTAATTATTAAAAGTGAATTGTTTTCTATCGTTTCTGCTTTCATTTACCCGAAGAGTAACACGCTTTGCTTTGGTAGCTTAACATCAAGGCGAAGTAGTAGTGGATAGGACACGCCCTTTAGATAGGTGAAAGCGATGCCTAAGTGGCACCCCCCATCCACCCGCCACCCCACGCGACTGACGGGCCCGCCAGTCGGGTTGGTGCTGTCCCGTGGCTCGCTCAACTGGCTCAGCGATGTTAGGCCGTCTACTCCGCTCGGCTCAGTGACTCATCTGGCCAGTTCGGCTCAACGCCGCGGGCCCTCGCAGTGCTCGCTTCACCAACAGAGCCTATTGCCCAGTGCCAAATGCCTCGACATCTCCAATCACCTGGTGTTATCTCTTGCGTGTGTTGTCATCTCGACTCTTATCACCGTGGCGAGACCATGTGAGCTGCTTATGATGTGTGTGTTGTGATAGAAGTGTACTGCCAATCAAACAAAGATGCGGTTATGTCCCAATAGACTTGTCAATGTCGCGATGCCAACACCATCAAGAGAAGGGCGCATCGTCCATGTCCAGCGATGCCAGACATCGTTTCAATTCGCATCTGTCCAAGAAAAAATGGCCCGATCTAGCATAATGAGGCTTACCATACTGGTTTTTCTCTGTCTGTCTATGATCAGCTCTTCACATGCCGATTCTTCATGTAAGCGCTACAATGTTTGTTTATTTCTTGCCCATTCGCGCATTCACTATTCTCTTCCAACCCTCCATCTTGAGTCAAGTGTACAACTCTTGAGTTTCCACTCAATCTCAAGCTAGCCGTGGAGGGATTTTAATTATAAAAGAAAGTTGCCATTGCAACTACGCTAACCCATTCTGTCTGTTTGTCTTGTGTGCAATTTTAAACTGGCACGAAACTCGGAAATGAGCTGTCTTGGCTGGTCTGAGATTAGTCTAGTCTGTACTTGCAAATGATTTGAATGTGTCACTGCTACGACTCGCCGTTCGGTGTCATGAGAGTGCATTCTCTGAAACTAATTACACTAGACTTCCGTTTAATCTATTTTCACTTTTTCTTATCTTTCTGTTCTGAGCTATTCTGGTATGCATGCTTCTATTATGGTTCGCCACTTTCTGGCTGCCGGATTAGGTTGTGTTGCCTTTGAAGCAACCTTAATTGTTCACAATCATGCCGGCTTGTGATTTCTATCCATCATCACGGGTGGCACGGGCACTTGCTCACTCCACTTTGCTTGACTGACATGAGAAACTTTTCCCTTTTCTTAGCCGGTCTGGTAGTTGGTTAATGAACTTTGAAATTTTGCTTGTTCACTTTAGCACCCAAATTGAGAATGATGGCCTGCCATTCTTTTTCACACTTGGTAATGGGGTGTTCTAATTTATATATATACCTTATATATCATCATCATAGCATAATGTATGGTCTGGGTCTTGAGATTGTACTAGAACGACTGCTTTTTGGCACAAAATTGGTTTCCACTGTCTCCACTTCGATTGGACTCGCTCAGGTCGCACTTCTCGATGGAGAAACTGTCTCAAGTCGGTGCTTTATCTCAATCCGACCGAGAGGCTCGACTTGTCAAGTATAGTTCGATCCAACTCGATTGGATAACTCATTAGACCGTGTTTGTGCCTTTGACCTCGGTACGGTCGGTGCCCACTGGTGACTCGATGTGATCTATGAAGGGGGCAATTCTCTGGTTCCCTACTCCCCGGGTTTTCGAGTTTTCCGATTAATTTCGAATGTTTGCTCTTTTGCTGGGCACATGTGTGGAGGCGAGCACAAGCGCGCGGTGTGTGGAGCGTGTGGCAAGCCATATGTCTGTCGGTTGTGTTTGGACTGATGCAATGTCCCAGCTCGATGCGTGACTCCTTCTAATCGCAACCTAATGGCCTCCACCACCAAGTTTCACGCCATTTTGGAAGCTGCATTTGCTCACAAAACTGAGTATGGTCACAATTCCCTCGAGCTTTACCAACTCTCCCCTGCAGAGTGGTGCTATCGCAGTGATCGCTTTCCATAGCTTTCCAACCAAGTCCAGCTTTGTTTACTCATCCACTTGGCCTTCTGTGCATACACCTCCGTCCAGCGCAGGTCATCATAGTGTCATGCCTAATGAGTTTCACCTGCTTCCGGCATATCCTTTCTCAGACCTCTTCATTGTTTCGTCAGTTGTCCATCTGTTTGTCTCTCGCTCTATCGATAACTTGATTAAGTCGAATCCTCATTAATGCCTTCTTGGCTACCATGTGGACAAACAAAACCCATCTGGTGGTGATTATTGCCACGACAACCGGCTGGTTCTAGCACGGTGGACCGATGGAAGAGCACCTCACACTGAAACTCTCCATTTGGTTGATTGTGTATCGTTGACCGAATTTGTCACCGCTCAGTCGGCAACAATTAATAGGTCCTCGCTTCGGCATGAGTAGAAACAGCACCAGTTCTCGGTGGCACCCTACCAGACAGTATCAATGTTTCAGAGGACCCGAGTGCCACCACAGCGCTCACTCTCGGCTTGGCTGACGTGCTGTGTGCCCGGAATGAGAATGACTGGGCGCGCACGGTCTAATAGGATTTTGGCTTGGTTCGTGCGCGCACCGTGGACGCTTCTGCCAGTCCATTGCATTGGCTCAGTCACCGTTGACTTGACGTTGCCTCATTGCAGTTGCACTCTCAACTACGGCACGAGCTATTCTACTGTCTATGATCCCGTGGTGCGCTTTTCAGGATTAGGTCACTTCTTATGTCATTGCCTCCTCTTTCGAGTCTTTCCCTAGAGACCTAGAACTGATGTGCTGCAATCGATTAACGTGCGAGATCGGTGACATGTCGAGTCTTCTCTTCTCAGTTTCCCTCCGCCCTTCAATGGGTGAGCTTTGCTTTCACCCAACTTGACCTTTGTCCACTTTGCGTGCTCAACTCTGTTTAGTTAGTGTTTGACCAATTACCATGTATATGCTTAGTGCAGCGTTATTTGTTTAGCATTTTAAAAACTACCTCATCGGCTAGTTTGAGAGCCAAATGAGCTGACACTGGTCTATATTGATTGATTCCGCGGCTCTGCGAATACGCTACCGACTTATCGACGTCGGGGCTTCAAACCGACTCGATAATGCAAAGTGATTGACTAGCATTAGGGGTTATTTGTAGACGCGTCGGAAACTTGCCAACTCAATTGCCTTTCAATACTGGTGATATCGCAAGTTTTAAGTCATCTTGTGCAATTCAACTTTGGTGTGACACTCTCCTACTGGAGTTGGAGTCGCTTGCACTGACAATCATTATCCGATGCATCGAGGGTGCCCAACTTTGTGGATTAGTGTGGACGCCACGCACCGGCGGGTATCTTCCAGATCACCTCGCCAAATAGCGGCCATCTATCTTCCATTAAGCATTATTTTGCTCTACCATCTACTCTGGTTACTGTATTGTATTTCTAAAGTCTAGTGCCGATTGCAACTAAACCACAAAGCTAATTTAGCAGCCAAATTGAATTAAAAGTTATGAAAAGTTGGATTGAGTGCAAGCAGTGAGCCATCGACTAAATTTCCAGTGTCATGGCGCGTACTCGGTTTACGATGTTTGCTTCACTATACCAGGCTTAGTTTAGACTTGAGTCAATGCCGGCTATAGACTAATTAAATCTTCACAAACCACTGCACCAATGGGACCACTGCGAAAGGGGCGTGTACCGCTCGATAAGTTGCTGCTTAAACAAATACTCGCCACTGATGTTGGTCAATGTTTGTCTCTAATGATGTTTGCAGTGGTGAACCAGGCCTAGCCAGACACTGACCTACCGCTGCTAGGGCAATTGAACCCCAATCAAGCCCACTAAAGTGAAAGGCAATTGTCGGTCTCAAATTGGCACGCATTTAGTTGTCGGTGCTGATTCTAGCCGTCACTGGGACCAAATGCTTTACTTTGTCCACTCTTGATTTCTGCTGTCACTGAGCGGTCACACTAGTGATGTCAGTTAGATACTTCTCGTGTGACCACAGTGTGGCCTTAGTCGCCAGTAATCTAAGTGGACCGATTACTATGACATAAGGTTCGAACAAAGATTTGCTGAACTTTATAGTGAACTAGGTACGCGTCTAGCAAACTTGATTTGCATTGTCACTCCTGTCAGATGCTTCTCTGGGACGTTTCACTGAGTGCCCGTCATCGCATTTCACCCGCATCTGTGCCAGCCGGCGCTGTACACTGGCTCAGTACACTGGGCGCTCCCAAGACTTGTGTTTGCTTGCTAGAAGTTCTTATTATTCTCCGCTTAGGAATTGCGTGGCTCGAAATGAATTCGATTGTTAATTTTCAAATTACTACTGCTGGTGGATGTGTGGTTTCGAAAGTGCACTGGGCATGCCATTTGGCTGCATTCATTAGCACAGCCAATGTACTTGCATCAAGCGAGCCCGTGTTGGTGTCATAAATTACCCAACGCGTTTTGACTTTTCTCGCAGCTAGTCATCCAAACATGCCCCCTGGGTGCGACCCGAAGGCCCCTGTCTAACGGGATTAAGCTACCTCTCTGCTCTCTTTTTCAACCAAGATGGCTAGCTAACATTGACTCGACATACATTTCTACTCAGGGAACTTTCATAATGGTTCGTGTGTGCTTGGCACCTGGCTTTGTGTGTACCAAATGGATGTCATTGAAACTAGTGGTGTTTGCCTCGTGCGTGCTTACTACTCGGTTTTCTTATATCTTTTGTTAATCTATCCAAACACGCTTTTGGCACTTTGATTTCCGTACAGTGAACTTGGTAAATTGCTACTTCACAAGTGATTGACTTGGTACGGAAGTGATAATCAAACAAATATAGACTATGTCGGGTGAAGAGGTGTTACACAAATATACCAACGATCGATTTCGACGATTTTGTTCCTGACTTGATAATTGCTCTTGAAGCTCTTTGTCTCTCTCCCTATCGTTCTTTCTTTTACTTTCTCTTCAAGCGCTCCTACTTGAATCCATCTTGAACTAATCGGTCTTTTTGGGTAGTGTGTCACGCGCCACTCATCTCGGATTCAATTTTGCATTCTGCCAATGTATCGTTTGCGCGTCATCATCGCTATCATTAGGCCAATGAGAATTTGATCTCAACAATTGCTCTACTGTCATTGATTTGTTCTAATTTGCACGCTTCAGTGGCGTTAACAGAATTAATGGATTTTGTTTGTTGTGTAGCAGCTTTAGCTTGTTCGATGGTGCGTCGTAAACCTTGGTCGAGCCATTTTTGACTACTGATTGGCTAAACTTTTGCCTAAAGCTTCGGTGCTTGTGAAACTGAGCTGGTTGGGTTGTGTTAACTGTCTGCTACGATTGCTTCTCTTTTCTCTCTCTCTCTTTCTATTGTTTTATATATGTATATATATTTATAAAACAAACTGAGTGTTTTGTTAAGCTCGGATTCTTCTCCTCCTTTAGCAATGGAACTCGTTGTTGAAATGACTTGTTTGAAGCATCTGTTTTGTTAAGCCATGTCATCGACATTGGTCAGTGACCAGTACGAGGCAAGTGTTAAGGTGCCGAACGTCTTACTGTAGTGTGGGATAGATGCGCACTGATCTTGCTCTCTGGGTCGCATGGAATGTGCTCACACCCAGTCGAGCTACACTTGTTCAATCAATTGGATTGCCATCTGTGCATTCTCTGGAATGATCTAGCAGTTGTACCAGCTGTATGATTCAGTAGTATCGATTTGCCCGCTGCTCTGTTTGTGGGATTGTTTCACTTTAAAGCAATCTATCCATCCTATGATTACATTTGCGTCCAACATGGAATTTTGTCTATTAAATTTTATCAGAATTTTTACGGAGATTTGTTTAGCGCTTCCGTTGGGCGCGACACTTGAGCGGAACTAAATCCCCTCCATTCACCCCGACTATTGTAGTTGCCCGATTTGTCGCCCGCTCTTCTCATTCGCCAACTCGATCTTGCCTCCTCCAAGCTGCTCACTTTCTAATCTCTGTTTGTTCGCACACACAATTGCGACCTGGAATTATGAATATTTTATGGCTTGCTTACTCTTCTTGCTTTGATTTCACACAAGTGAGTTCACAGTAGTCGGTTGGTAGCGCTTGTCGAGCTGTGGGTTCAATATCCAGTGAGGGACATGGGTCGCTTGCCCACTCTTCTCACATCTCACATGCTAGTCTTATCTACAGTATAGTTGGCCCAATGGTAACTTGTGGTGAACCATTTTGTCTTTCACTTTGCTAATGTTTTCTCGATCACCACTCGTCTATGTCAATGCCATTGCCATGTGGCCCAATGGCTTTATTTTTGGAAATAGTACAGGACTTGTGACTGGTTGTCGTCTTTTTTTCAGAATTTTTTCACAATTAAGTTCATTTTTCGTGAATCATTATTTCATTTAATTTTACAGCAAATTTTAATTGTATAATTGGAACGGCTACTAGAGTGATTGACGCTAGTTTGTCCTAAGTTCATATCTAATATCCAATTTCACTTGTGAAGTGATTTGGCTATTGGTTAGAAAATATATAAGTAATGTTTGTCTCTTCTACACCATGTCACTGACTAGTGGCTACTGATCAATAATTCATTGAACTCTGCTGTCAAGCCACCAGCGCTTTACATTAGTCTAATTGAATTAATTCATCAGTGCAGCTTGATTGTAGCTAATATTCTGGCTTATTTGAATTTTAATTATTTTTTTCGTAAGCAGGAATTATTTCCAAACTTTTAAACCGTTTTTGCTCTTATTCTGTACTCTGGTGTATTGCTCTTGTTCTCTCGCTTTGTACTGTCTGTTCTAGGCCTGGTGCCACTCAACTCGGCAAACTTTATTTATATCACAAACGTTGGTGTAATGTAGCTAATCTACTACCCCACCAGGCACTTAGGCTACCTAATTGGTTTAGCATCTCTTTGTTCTGCGCTTTGATTTGTCTCGGCTCGAGTCGCATTGATCTTATTTTCTCGTTAGATGCTTTCTATTTTGGTTGTGAACTCGCCTGCAGTGGCAGTCGGCGAGTCGATTTTGTGGTTACGAGTTGTGGTCTCGCGACTAGTACCTCACAATGGATGGTAAGGCGGGTGGTTGCTCGCTAGCGACGTGGGTCGTGTCTTGTTTATGTTTGTTGGTAGGCACTACACAACTCGTGATCCTAACTCATCTCAACTGGGTGGTCATTGCCAGTAGTACTCAACCGCTATTTCAGGGTTAAACAGCAATAACCCGTGACGTATTGGTGCAATCTCGTGCTAGTCCCTTTGCGACCCACTACCAACTGCTTGACATGGCTTCAGTTTCAGGAATTCCCTCGGTTCCATTGTTGACGGCAATTGTGAGTAATTCCATTTGTCTGCCGACTATTCTAATTTTTACTGCCAGTCAATGCCATCGCTCATTGAGGCGAATTTAATAATTCATATGATTCTAGCTTGGATGAGCCTGAGTGATCAGTGGCGACCCTACTAATATGTCTTGGCCAAGAGGTTCGATTGTCTGCAGTGAGCTGTTGTGACGAATGGCTGCTACGCGCTACGCCACCATCGACTTAACAGTTTGATCGATCGCGTGCCGGTTTTCTATCATTCTTTGGCTCTGTTGGCATCTCTTTTGGGCTACTGCCCTCAACCGGGACAGTTCTTCCGTTACACACTCAACCAACTCGTAAACGATACATACGAAAAAGACAGGTCGATGTCACGTTGCAATGAGCTCGGAACATGTAGCTATGCAGTGGATCAATTGAGTCTCGGCAGCCAATTAATTATGGCTGGTCCTAGCCGGCCAATGTTCATCACACAATTAGACTTGTAAATGAGTCTAGTCGTCAGGAGTTGGACTCAATTCCGGCAACGCACCGATTCTAGGATCGAGGTTATCAGGCTCATAGCGCACCGAGTCTTGGTGTGATTGATCGAGCGGGACCATCCTCATTCCTTACGGGCACTACACTCTTCGTGCTTTACTACTGCTAGATGAAATTGAACTTTCACGCATGAGTGCCAAATTTGATTTAGACTCTCTTTGGTCCGTTGCTCTCTGTCGCCCGTTGTTGCTTGGCACAATGCTGTATTTTCCCTCTCATTAGCCGCCACTCTCACCGTCACTTTTTGTTTTAAACTCTTTGTGTGCAATTTGAATTTGCAATTGAATTAGTAGACTGACGACAGTAACTCCGACGAGAATCGTCGACAAGAACGTGCCGCGCAGATGTCTCGACAGACTCATTCGGGCATCACTCATCGCCGAGTTGGACCTAATTGCACTCTCAGACCAACTGAGATTAGTTCAGGTGTCTCATAGTTATGCAACTATGCCTCAATTTGTTTTATTTTACTTTACAAATGAGAATTGAAGCACTTTCACTCTAGTCTGACAATTTTTTAAAGGGAGCTGATTTCTAGTCGTGGACCAAAATGAGCTTACGGACGCTAATTAAATGACATCACCACGATGGTCTTGGCAGTATGCCTCAAGTTCTCTAAGGAAGCCAAAGAGACTTATGCTAATGAATCATTTATCATCGACACGGTTCTAGCGGTATGAACCTGTCATATCTTGTGGGCTTTATTCACGTAGGCATTTATTTTAATTAACTCTAATCGTTGACTTACTCGCACAATTAGTGCCACGAACACACTATCGACCGATGGGGAGTGATCGCGTTTTTGCAAGTAAGAATGGGAGTAAGAACCATTGTCTGCATCTCACCCTTTGTCTATTACTATCTTGACTTTGCATCACTTCAGCGCATTGAGCAGTTTCTCAAATAATTAGCTTGCGTTAAGTGTAATTCGTGATTGTGTTCATTGGTTACTGAGCTGTTATATTACCAGTTTAGTTCGTGATTACCACAGACTAATTGATTTTATTTGCGCTAGAATGGAGTGCGTGTAAGATGAGTGAGTGGTGTTTTATTCTTTCGTGATAAGCTTGATTTGAGTTCTATGGTGTGATGGAGTACGGTTTATCTGCTCTGGTCTAATTGAATTAGTTTGACAAGCTGGATGCGGCAACTGTTTGTTTATTTGGCTTTCACTATAATGACATCCGCTTTTTAGCATTTACCCCTACCACTACTGTCTCGTCTCTAATATGCATTTATTTTTGTTTACTTTCAGATCTTGATTTAACTTTTGATGGTGGCGGTGACGATGATTTGAGCTTTTACGACAGGCCTTTCATCAGCAAACCACAAAATTTAAGTTTTGAGGCAACTAGCTCTACGAGTGTGATGATTCGCTGGGATCCGCCATTTGGAGTTAACGGTTATAAGATCAAATATCGAGTGAAGAATGGCAACAAGAAGCAGGAAACTGTCCATCTCAATTCACAACACAACTATTACGAGCTTAAAAACTTGGAAAAGGCCACTAACTACAATGTGAAAATTGCAGCTATATTTGGAAACGACACTGGACCATTCACAGAATGGCATAGTGTAGAAACGCTTGCGACAGACTTAGACGAGACGCAGGTGCCTGGAAAACCGAGTTCGCTGCGCGCCAAGGCTGGCTCTAATTCAATTTTTCTTTACTGGACGCCTCCCAAAACGCGCAATGTCGTTGTCAAGGGCTACATGCTGGGTTGGGGTATTGGCATTCCGGACGTCCAAACGATGGTGTTGGAGGGCGATATTCGTTCATATACCATCGAAAAGCTTTTACCTTCGTTTGAGTACGTAATCAGTCTGCGCGCCTTCAACCGAATGGGCGAAGGTCCTCCAACCTATGAGTCTGTCAAAACTTTGGCAGAGTCGAGCCAAGAAGCAGCAGTAGAGATACTTCCTCCGGTGGGTCTCAAAGCTACTGTACTTTCCTCTACCGGAGTGATGCTTGACTGGTCCGATGCTCCACGCGATCCAGTTCATCCTGACAATCGATGGTATCTAGTACGTTACACTAGCAACTTGCATTCATCTTCACCTAAGTATCGCTACCTCAACACTTCTAAAGTGAATTGCATGATTGAAGATCTCAAGCCTAACACTCAGTATGAGTTTGCAGTGAAAGTATTGCGCAATAAGCAAAACAGTACTTGGAGTATGAGCGTGCTTAATACTACTCATGAAGCGGTTCCTTCCACTCCACCGCGTGATCTCACGGTGGTAGCTTCTTCCGAGGAAGACCCAGACACCATCAATCTACACTGGCAACCTCCCAAACAGCCTAACGGCCAAATTACGGGCTATGTCATTTTCTATACCACGGACAACACACAACAAGAGCGAGATTGGATTGTCAAAGTCATCATCGGCGACAAACTCAATGCTGTGCTCAACGGACTGCAGCCGTCTTCTGTCTATTACTTTAAGATACAAGCTCGTAACAACAAAGGTTACGGTCCCTTATCGGCAGAAGTTTATTTCAAAACTTTGTCTGGTAAGTCGGTCGATGGCATGCAAATGAACTCAAGCGATCTGAGTAATCAGCACTTGGTATACCACTGGCGATGATGCAAAGAGGATTGATCACTACTGGACTTATACATCCTCGTGCCACCCTGAGTTGCGACGGGTGCACTTCACTATTGTGCTTTATTCTAACCACGCTCATCAATAATTCCATCAAAGGCCGATTTGTTACGATTAGCTTCGACGCTTTCCTAATTATTATGTTGGTCTAAGTTTATCTTGCTGAGAGCTTGCAGTAAGGCGTTTGTTTTGTTGGTTTAAAACTGACAAGACACAGGCGGACAGATTACACTGTTCCCTGGATCACTCCTGCTTCTTCTACCTTTGATTTATGGCAACGGAGATGGCTTAGACAAAGCGAAGGAAGCGCACTCACTCTGCCAGTTTCTTGTATCTGTCTCTGTTTGTCTTGGCATGCATTATTGATGATAATAATTTATTGTGTATTCCCTCAATTCTCGACAGAATTTACATTTTGACTGTAAAAAGAACGGTTTAAATCGATCTGGTTCGCATTAGCGAGCGATTAGGTTTGAGTGAAAGTCAACTTTCGTCTCGTTCGTCATTAATGACTTCTTTAGCTTCTAACATAGACGAGATGGATGGATATGCATTTAAGTGACCTAATTGGGCTACCAAGTACCAGATATTCTACGATCGATCTGTAGCAAGGCGCAAACCAATTTGCGTCTAGGCTCTTGGTTACTTATCAATTGGATGAGAAATATAGATGATTTATAGTTCTTAAGATAGCTCCTATCGAACCATTGCAATGATTAATTTCATTGCTCCCTTGGACAAGATCTTAGAAAGCGTTGATTTATTCAATGTGCCTGATGGAACGCATTGATTAATTAGCTGACCTTATTGCATCAACAGTGGTCTCGTTTTGTAGCGAAATAGAGATGTATATCGTAACGGTGTTGGGTAATGTTGCTTTGGTTTCTTGGTCCAAATTAATTAACTGCGCCGCTTTATGAATTATTGATTGTTTTATGTTCTGACTAATGATCTTCGTTTTCTTTTTTGCCACATAATTTGCCTTGGTACTTGCATCGATTATTAATTGCTCAGTTATGCCTAAAATGACCAGTTCCAGTAAGTTTTCCTTGTGTAAATTGATGGAATTATATTGTTTGAATTATTTGTATTTTAGGCGTGAGCACTATCTCAATTAGTCTTTATATGGTGGTCGTATTGGTTATATCCATAATTGCCCTCATACTACTCGTTGCGCTTCTTCGCGTTTACCTGAGCAATCGAAGCAAGTCGAGTATGAAGAATCGCAAGGGTTACCTTCCTGCCGCTACGAGTCCTGCTTCAAAGAACATCAATTCAAAACTAAACAACACTCGTGAATTGAAGCCACCCGACCTCTGGATTCATCATAATGAACAGGTTGAGCTTAAATCGATAGATAAGGGCAACGAGTCACCTATGATAATGAGAACCAATGACAACTCATTTGCTAAAATCAAGAAGACCAACTCGACCTACGGAATGAACTCCTCACTCTATGACGACATCAATAAGGGTTCGGTTTCGCCGGTAGACAACATGGGTATTGCAACCATGCGCCGCTCGTCTACTATTCGAGCTAAACCTCCTAGTTGTCTTGATCACACTCTCTCCAACGGAATGATCAACATGGAGCCATCGACTGCTATTTCCAGGCCACTGTACCCCAAAACTCAATTTAACATCACTCGCAATCACATGAACTTGGACTCGATTGATTCGGCGATGTCGTTTAGTCAGAACGGACTGCATCTGTACGACCCGGTGGCTGGGTCAGGTGCGCATATGGCGCTCACTTCTTCTGGACACCCACAGGAGTCAGGTCTGGTGAACATGTCAGCAATAGGCAGCTCAGGCCACTCTTACATGTCGGGCAACTCATCTTCTTCGCCACACTCGGTGGTATCCAACAACACGGTGCTCACTAACTCATCAGCCACCACCAACATCACCAACAGTTCTACTAGTCCACCCAACACTTCCATCTACATGTCCAATAAGCGGCCTCCAGGACCTTCACTCAAAAGTTTTGGCTTGCCTACTCCACCACCTCCATTGCCATCCTTGGCCACTCTCAGCAATTTGCAAAATAATTCACACAATAACATTTACAACAGTAAGTCATTAGTTTAAAATTTTCGATTCTATTAATTATTTGTGTCATTTAGCATCATTGGCTTCGATCGGCAGTCCCAACAAAAAATTTTTGCTAACCACCACAAATAATCTGAACGGTAACATGTGCGGAAGCAATTCGACTTTGGCTAGCAATGGCAAATCAGCCACCCACTTCTCTGACGATAATTCAATCTCGGTATGTCACTTCGATGGGACGTGTTGTCATCATCGATGATTAATCATGAATACTGCTTTACAGGCTAGCTTTAACGCTGATGATTTAAATCAGGAGATGGCAAATTTGGATAGTCTCATGAAAGACCTGAACGCGATGAAACCTCACAATGGAATGGGATCGTGCTAACAACCATAGTGCACTTGCTTGTGATTATATTGCTTATACTATAGTGTGTTCACTTCTTTATCCCTACACTGCTTACTGCCCAGCTTTCTCTTGAGATAAGGTGCATTCACTTCTACTCCTGTATTATAAATAATGTTTGTACATTGTTTTTTTTATTTGAATTCTCTCGCTCAATCACAACTGGCCACCACTTATCTCTTTTTATTTTTAGTTTTTTCTTTTGTATTTGTACAGTTAGTTGGACGCTTACTTTTTTTGTTATATTGACTTTTTTTATTCATTTACATATGCTACACATTTTTAAAAAATTTATATTCTACATTTTACACTTATCAAATTATTTTTGTATATTTCTATGGCTTTTGTACATTTTTTATTTTATATCAATAATTAAGCTTTGTCTTAATTATACAAAAATTTATTATAAATCATTTTAATCAAATGTAAATCACAACCTATTGTATCTTTTCAATGATTAAACTTTTAATAATAACCACTGCCTATTAATAGTTTTATTGTCGAATTTAGGTAATATTACCAATTTTGAATGGAAAACAAGCATTTTAACCTAAACATCTTAAATTTTGATTTTTAAAACCGTTATTTTAGCGTATACGCTTCAAGCAAACTTCAACGGTTTTAAGAAAATATTAAATTGTTCAAATAAGTTATTTTTTAAAATATTGTTTTATTTATATAAAATATTAGATCTCGCTACCAAATCGTGCTATTTACACTATCTGTGAGGTACTTTTCCGGGACTTGGTATGAAATTAATCGAAAGAATTAATACTTAGGCACTCATGTTACTTATCTAAGTAAAAAGTTGAAATAATCTTTATTTAAGAAATATTTTTACACAAGAGGGCCGGCGCTAAAGCGCCGTCTGCCTCTTGTAAAAACGGCGGCAGAGCCGCCGAGGTCAAACTCGAGTTAATTCGAATGGTTATGCAAAAAAAATTCGATTCAAATCGAGTAAGAATTAAAAAGTTCGAATTCCGAATCAAATTGAGTGAGAATTCGAAGAGTTATGCACGAAATTCAAATTATAACACAGAAAGTTTGATTCGAATTGGCAATGAATTCAAGTCACAACAGTGAAAGTTAAATTCGAATCGGTA